>WKFP01014989.1:928242-993757 GCA_011057875.1 Pterocles orientalis | reverse complement strand
GGAGTGTAGTGTAGGGGAGAGAGACCTGGGGGTCCTGGTGGACAGCAGGATGACCATGAGCCAGCACTGTGCCCTCGTGGCCAAGAAGGCCAATGGCATCCTGGGGTGTATCAGAAGGGGGGTGGTCAGTAGGTCAGGAGAGGTTCTCCTCCCCCTCTACTCTGCCCTGGTGAGACCGCATCTGGAATATTGTGTCCAGTTCTGGTCCCCTCCGTTCAAGAAGGACAGGGAACTGCTGGAAAGAGTCCAGCGCAGAGCCACGAAGATGATGAAGGGAATGGAGCATCTCCCTTACGAGGAAAGGCTGAGGGAGTTGGGTCTCTTTAGCTTGGAAAAGAGGAGACTGAGGGGTGACCTAATCAATGTTTATAAATATGTGAAGGGTGAGTGTCAGGAGGATGGAGCCAGGCTCTTCTCTGTGACATCCAGTGATAGGACAAGGGGCAATGGGCTCAAGCTGGAACATAGGAGGTTCCCCTTGAATATGAGAAAAAACTTCTTTACAGTGAGGGTGACAGAGCACTGGAACAGGCTGCCCAGAGGCTGTGGAGTCTCCTTCTCTGGAGACATTCAAAGCCCGCCTGGATGCGTTCCTGTGTGATCTGATCTAGGTGTTCCTGCTCTGGCAGGGGGATTGGACTAGATGATCTTTCGAGGTCCCTTCCAATCCCTAACATTCTGTGATTCTGTGATTCTGTGATTCTGTGGTGCAGGCACGAGGCAGCAACTCCCTTCTAAGCTGAGCTGTATTTATCCGTATTAGTTTTCCTAGTTCTGAAAGCATTTATTTGGTAAGTTCAAACAGGAGGATGGAGGGGTCTAAGTCAACAAGGTGAGAAGGCAACACGCACAGCTAAAAGAAGGACCTTGCAAACACGCTGTGAACCTCCCAGACCTTTCTGAAATCCCACTGCAAAACTTCCTATCTTGGTGTATTCTTTCGCATTTGCAGGGAAACAAGGTTGTTTTCTTCCAGCTCACACGCCTTTTTCAAGATTCAACCAAGTTCACAGTCAAGAGAATAAGGATGATCTCCGTGAGAACCGAGGCTTGAGAGACCCGAGTTCAGCTCCCTCCATCCCCTCTCATTAACTCTGGTGAAAAAGTGCAGTTTTTACTAAATGCGACTCTTTATGCTCTGGGAGTTCTGGGATGATAACAGCCTTCTGGAAGGATGAACACAGCACATCCCGTGGACAGCTAGGGCGATATCCTGCATGTTTGCTGTTAAATCAAATAATTCAAAAAAATGCAGAGGTTTTCCTGGCTAAAGACAACTATTCTGTAAGTTGTCACTACCTGGACAAAATTCAGAGTGGGAATAGACACTCCTTTGTGTAATATACATGTGCAAGAGAATATGATTTGGGCTACAAAACATTTGAGAAAATTCACACTTAATATGTCTCCAAAGCCCAAAGAGTTTGGGCTGTCCCCAAGGTTCAATAAATGAATAGACTTCTTTCCAGTGATTTAAACTGAATTTGGAAGAATTCCCTTATGAACTACTAGTGATGTATTGCGTAGTCCTGTGTTGATTCACTGCTTTGGAAGACTTGAAAATTGATTTCCCATAGTCCTAATACTAATCTGTGTCTGTTTGCTGCTGTGTTGGCAGCTGCCAGGCCTACAGGAGAGCTGATAATCCATTTGATCAGATGGTTTTCACAGGGTGAAAGCAGGTGAAGCAGGCTTCACAGAGAGTGTCTGGAGACCTGCTGAAGAACAGACATCTGTGAGAGGAGAAACACGCTTCCAGGGTTTTGCTAACTTTAATTGTGTTAAATATGTCAGTAAGGTTTATTTAATAATTACTAATGTTTTCTTAGCAACTGGCAATATTTAATTAGTTATGGTAGTAAGGAGGATGTCCTTTTAGATGCTGGAAACCAGGCTTTGAACTCCTGTGCTGCAGCACTGATGTGCAGAAGTCCTCATCAGTGGTGATGATTTAGGAGTGAGACAGGACGGGTGTTTGACTAAAGAACCAGCAAGGTATTTCTGAAGATTTGCTTTTCCTTCTGGGCTCTTTCAGAGACTCTCTGTCTAACCTCTGGCCAGCCACTCAAAGCGATGCTTTCCAAAACTTAATTTTCCCAGGATTTTTCAAAGTTTTTAAACTTTTCTCCTCCCTTCCCCTCCCGTTTGCTAGCTCCAGCCCCCTCCAGCTGGGTGGCGGCATGTGTCTCCCCCAGCATCTCCTTCTCCTGGCATTTCCCACCTCCTCCCGCAGCTGAGCCGGTACCGGAGCCCCCCGCGCTCCCCCCGCAGCCCGGTCCCCGCCGGCGCTCCTCTGCCGCCACTCGGGGGCGCCGTCGAGCTGCGCATCCCCGGTACCCGCCGGTCGCGTTTCACCGCATCCTGGACAAACCGGGATTAAACGGCCTCTTAGAGAGAAACGATCCGGCAGCCTCGGAGAAAAAATGTCACTCGTGTTGTAGCACACCCGGGGAGGAGCGCTGGGAATGTTTTCTAGCTGCTGGTGGGATTTAATCGCTGCAGGATGCTGCCATCCTACCTTTGTGGCATCTTCCCTTTGTGGCATCCTGTGTGGGAGTTTGGTTTATGCACCGACACTAGTCAGAGCGCTGGGTTCAGGGGGTCCTGCTGAAGGTACCTGTCATGCTTTCAGACAAATCAAGACCCCGGAGTGCCCACAAAGGGTCTTTGTACTAGAAGGTATAAACATGTTGCAGGGAAAACTTTTTTTTCTCCTGAAAGGTTTTATTCTGCTGTAGAAGCCCAAAGGCTACTTCCCTAGCAGCAGCTATTACCAGCTGCTGCTTTTATGAATTATATGCACTACTGAGGCTGAGAAGCCATAGAGTAGATTAAAGGAAAAAAAAAATCCCAAACCTGTTCTCTATAGTCCTGCTTCCAGCTCCCAGGGTATAGGGGGGGTGAAGGGGCAGGCTGGCTTGGTTAAATCAGGCTTAGGTACATAAATGCCTTTGAGAGTCTGGGAACAGTTATTTAACGCTTTGTTTTAAAGAAAAGAATAAGTGTGGGAGAGTGAGTGCCTGCTACTCTAGGGCTCTGCCTGTCTGTGGGCACAGGAGATGTCACAGCATAGCGCAGTCTCTGTACCACCCCTGCCTTGGTGAAAATATAATCAGGGTTCAAAATGAACTGCTGGGGCAAGTATGGAAAAAATCCGTCACCCACCAAGTGAGGTAGAATGCCAAAGAGATGTGCACGGAGGAAGACAAAGCCACCAGCACAGGTTTACTCCCTGGGTTTGGAGCTGGAAATATGTCTCTAAGGGCTGCTAGGGGCATTCCCAAAATGCTGGAGCTGCCTTTTGCCCTTCCTGGATGCAGATCTGAAGGGTTTATCAACACAGACACGGTGGAGAAGGTCTATGATGAACTTTGTGGCTGCTTCAGTCTACATGAGCTAAGGAGGGAGAAGCTTCATCAATGCTTGGCTGATGATTCAATAAATGGCATTCTGCCTCCACTCTTAAATGTCATGTCTCAGTCAAGCTCCTGCCCTAAGCTTCTAGGATTCCCAGTTGAGCTTCTAACACATTTTTTCCAAAAATGGAAATCGTCATTCCCAAGTCTCACACAGGACACATCTATTCACTGTATGTATCTGCAGATCTTACTGAATTATCAATACTTCAAAAAAAGTATTTTAAATAAAATAGAATTTTAAAATTATGTCAATTATACCTGTTTTCCATGTCTTTTATATTTCACTTCACCATGACTTCATAAAAATTCACGACAACTGGTCTCATTTTGTAGAGATTTACAGCAATACACCCTGCAGCGACTGCTGCGTTCCTGGGGTTACAGTCTCTTACTGCTCTTTGTTGCTTCTGTGCAATTATTTCTTCTGCGCATGAGCATAACAGAGCGGGGTATAACCATATGAACATTCCTGTGATTACTTGTGACGGCTAAAATACGCTAAGGGGGATTTCTCAACATTAGGATATTCTCTAGCAACTTGCAGCAGAAATGAAGACCAGTAAATTTAAATCTCTTAGAACTGAGTGGCTGAGGCCATAAATATATACACAGTTAAAGATTCAGACAGCTGGGAATACCAGGGGTATACAGCTAAAATTACCTGGATCTCACACTCAGTGGCAGATTTGGGAACCAGCCTGGGGGTTTTTCTTCGGAATTTGGCGTCAGAGACAAGTAACGGATGGTGACACAGGTAAGGGCTGCTGGACCAGCAGTAGATGTCGACGCTGATTGTAAAATGTAAGCTGACAGCTGTACCACCAACCCACAGTACATAAACACACTCAACACAACAGTTTATTCCTTTCCCAGCCTTCTGGATACAACACAATTTCATTATCAGAACAACAGTGTACTCCTCAAATTTTACCCCATTATTTCCCAGAATTGGTTATGATCTCAATTTTTAACTTTCTTCATTATTTAAACTTGCTGATGCACCTTTTTTTCCCCCCAGCAAATATTCAGAACCTATTCTTGTTTACTCACAGAAGTTGTCACACCGTACTTGTCTTCTCCTTTATTCTCCTTATAATGGGTTAACAATTTCCAAATGAAAAAATATTCCATCCTAGAAAACCACACACAAACCAGTTTTTTTTTTTGTTTTGTTTTGTTTTTTTTTAATAGAATAGCAACATGTGTGTGTTTTATTTTGCCCCCCAGCAACAGAGGATGAAAGCAACCAAGCGTATGCTTTTCTATTACCCACGCAGGCTTTCAGTCAAATCACTGGTAGTATAGAGCCCAGAATCCTTTAAGAAGTTATTTGTATCCAATAGCTTCCTGATTAAATAACTGACCATGACTTGGTTTTTTTAATAGTTTTTTAAAATCGGTTTGGTTGTTAAACTGAACAATGTGCTGTCAAGACCAGTTGGTAGATTTAAGACATGCTTCAGACACACCTTGTCCTCTGGCTGCACAAAGATGTCTCCAGCATCTCCAGTGAGTTTCCAGTGGGATGACAAAAGAGAATACCCGGAACAATATCTGAAACATCAATTCAAGTCTCTTCTGGAGGGCAGCCCGTGAAAAAAATGACTGTTTTTACAAACAGCAGGCTTTTGAGATCCAGCAATGGTGTACTTGGCATGAACTAGGAAGAGAAAAGGCTACAAAACAAAAGCAACAGGCAAGAGTTATGACTCCTCTTTTCCGTATGAATGCCAAGGTTTTGTTCCCAAACTGGTCTGCCCGTTCCCTTCTCCAATATGCTGTTTGCCACGGGCATACGAAAACCATAGGCTAGATGCCATCATGTATTAACCTCGCATGTTTTTCCCCACTTAAAAACAATAGATAATTGTTACACCAGCTTTATGGCTCCAAAACTGATGTGCTGAGAGGTAAGCTTTGCCAGTCACTGTAGCTTATATGTTTTATTGTTGGTGGCAAGATATGTTTGCTCAGATATCTTATTCTTGATTTTATGTTTGCCAAAAGAAAAGTAAACAGAGCCACGAGTTCTGGCATCTCTGTTATTCAGTGGAATGGCAATAAATCCGGATAGTCATAGCCTGATTATTATCCCTGTTATTAATTATTACTCTGCAGCCTTTCCAAATCTATTTGGACATTTGTGAGTGCTGTTGACTCTTGTGAGTGTTAATCAGCATTAGGACTGACGTTACTGGGGACGGTGCAAGGTCCTTTCCGATCCTGGCACCTGACAGCCTCGGAGTTCCAGCCCTCGTTGTGTCCGCTCTGAGGACAATCACAGGGGCTGTGCTGCTTCAATATACTCATAACGCACTCAGAGCTTTGCATGGACACACAGATTATGATCAAATCTCGTGCTTGTGTTGGCCAATTTCAAGGCCCAGGAAGCTGTTCCCAACATGCAGCTGTCTAGATGTCCCACGTGAACTTTTAGTTTGTTTTTCTTCTGAGCACTGTTTCAGTCTCCAGAGGACGAATGCACTCTGAGCTCTGGCACCGCTTCCAGACCAGAAGAGCATTTCTGGGTTGATGGACTCACGACCTCAAGCTGGAGTTGCCTTGGGCATTTTTCCCAGGGGTGTGGTGGAGTCCTCATCACTGGAGGTTTTCCAGATGTGATCGGACAGGAGTTGGATAGTGTCATCCAGGCTCCCTTTGCCATGAAGGGTTGGAGCAGATGATCTTTCGAAGTCCCTTCCAGCCTGGGCTGTTCTATGATTTATGATCTCCACCTGGCACACCATGCTGTGGTGCAGATGTTACCTTAAGGGTTTACAGTACCAAGGTGGTGGGCTGGATGGCTTAATGGACTCTCTTGACACTAGTGTCCAGGTTACAGGTGGGACAGAGTTAACCTTCTTCCCAGCAGCTGGTGAGAGGCTGTTTGGGTTTGTGCTGAGGAGAAGCTGATCACACACTGATGGGCAGAGCTGCTGCCAGGACAGTCAAGGACTTTCCAGCTTCTCTGCTGGGGCAGGAGGAGCTGGGAGGGAGCACAGTCCCAGTTACTAGCCCAGGATTTGATCTTAAGTTCAGGATTGAGACCCAAATTGGCCAACGGTCTATTCCATACCATGCAGGTCATGCCCGGGATATAGATGAGGCTCTGTCTGGAAGTTCTCTCTCTTGCTCTGGGTTGTGTCCCTCAGGATCTCTCTCGGGGTCATCTTGATCTCTCGGATGCTCAGGCTCTTATCTCCATTCTGGGATTGCGGTTGTGGGACTCTCCCTATTCTGGGATCCTTAGTCAGGAATGGGCTGAGCCTTGGTCATCAGGTGGTGAGCAGTGTCACTGTGTATCGCTCATTTGGATGTTTGCATATACCACTATTACTATAATCATTAATATTTCCAATATCACTGTAGTTTAGTTGTTAAATCGTTCTTATCTCAACCCATGAGTCCCTTTTTCCTTCACCCCTTTAATTCTCTGTGTGGTGTAAAACTGGGACAAACAGTCTCTGGGAAGCCACAAAGACAGAATTTGAACTGGTGACATCCCTAGCCCTGCAAAGGCACAGCTGATGTGTCATCAGAGCTCAGGCACCCCTGCCAGACACCAAACAGTGGAAGTGCAGTGCCAGTGCTTGGAGATGTGCCACTCCTGAGCTGGATGTAGATCCCTTCTTCCACCTTCAGTCCCATCACACCAGTGGGGACCTGAGCCAGACAATGAGTGGAATATTAAATATTTGTGTCTGATAGCCTCCAGAGGTGATCTCTGCATGAGTTCTGTTTCCAGGCCATCAAACAGTGTGTCCCTGCTTTTCTCCCCAGTTTTCCCTATGAATTTCAAATGCTTCTGGGTAGGCTACTAGGTATATTATTTGTAGTTTTCATCTGAAAGGTGTTACAAAGTGGACACAACCATTTAGTTAGATTGGATTGACCACATAAGCTGCTCTTCTCTTGAAGCCTATGAAGTTACCTAAATTTAGAGTGCCTTGTAAATCACGTACAACAGTAATTACACGGTGATTATGTATCCTGTGAAAAATGTGGGTGAGAAATCTCACCTTTGATTATAAAATGTAAACTGTATGCGGTGTGACGCAGCCTGGCTCATTTATACTGCTCAGCATCCTGGTGTGGCGCTTATGAAGTGGCGACACGTGGAGCTGAGTGCTGGCAGAGATGACAAACCTCCTTTCCAGACACAGCACTGCTGCCTTGATGGGCATTAATCATCAAACTGAAAGACCCAAAATGAGGGGGAAGAAATAACAATAATAATAATAATAATAGTAATAATAATAATAATAATAATAATAATAATAATAATAATAAAGATGTCTTGGGAAATTAAAGGCAAGGAGGCTTCTCTGGATGTGACTCGAAGCCTGAGGAAACCCAGACCAACACTTCAGCAGAGTAGTGAGGGGAAATTTTGGTGCTATAGGCATCTTGTTTGTATGTGCTGAGGTGTGCAAGGCTCAGAAGTCCCTAGATAAACCTGGGAAAGACAATAAAAAATTTAAAATAGACACATATGTAAAGCATAATTTGTTTTGGTCAAAGCTACCCCTAAGCAGATGTCAAAAAGCTTAGCTGAGAACCCGAATATTTTCATTTTCTGAAGGGCAAAAGCAAGTCACTGAAATGAAACACAGCAACCAGGTGACTTTAATGAGTCTTTAAATCAAAGGTGCACAAGCTACCCACAGCTGAATTAATATTTTTAAAAAGTCGCAGAATGTGGTGGAAGAGGTGCCAGGTCTAACCAGAAGATTAACTGTGATAGAAACATTATTGGGAAAAAGAATAGTTTACAAGGAGTAATTAGAGTAAAAGTAATTAGAAAAAATTCTGAATGACAGATGTCATTAAGTAAGGGAATAAAATAAGTGACAGAAGTAAAATTTTGGGAAAGGATTTGGAAAGGATTTTAATACAAACAGCAAAGCTTGTTTAGGCAGGTAACTATCAAAAGGGAAGAAGCTTGTTTACTGTGCAGAAAGGATATTTCAGAGATTGGAGATAATTCATAAAAGCTCCAAACTAAATGGAGGTTCAGCTTCATCTTTTTTAGAGATTAAGACAACAAACGCTGCAGAAAAATAAAAAAATTGCGAAAGTGAATATCAGTATGAAAATGGAAATCACTGCATCAAACTGCTTCATAAATGCAAATTGTGTGAAATAATTAGCATCAGAGAAAGCCAAAGAAACTGGCCACATGAAGTGACATCTGACACCAATTATTTCTGACAAATACATCAAGTTACAGGCCAAGAACTGCAGATAAGAAAGTAGCAAATAAAGTATAACAAGGAAAAGGGAGGAAGCAGTAAACTTAACTTTTCCTTAATGGCACTGAGAAAAAACCCCTGTCTTTATTTTCGTGTTCCCATGTGACATAACAGCATAATGCTGGAAACAAAGAAGCAAACCATATTACTAGACACTGTAATTTCCTCTGTCGTTGGATGGGCTGTATGTTGCAGGCATGAGGATATGAAAATAGCTTTGTATATAGCACCATTCCTATAGATTTGCATAGCAAAGGGTGAGTGTATAGCCTCTTTACACAGCCAAAATTATCAATTATTCACCATTTTTGTCTCTACTCAGGTATGAAACTGTTGTGGAGCCCAATGGATCTCTCTTGTGCTCAGCACACGTCCTCTCTTAGCACGAGTTATGATTCCAGCCAAGAGCACAAATACATGGAAAAGCTTTCAGAGAGATGCTGAGATCCTTTGAGTGAGTTTGCTGGGAGCGTGGCTGGAACAAAATACAAATGCCGCGTGATTCTGAAGAAAAATGATGAAACTAGCACTGGTTCCTGCCAGTATAAACACACACCAATTTGAAGCTGATCTTTCTCATACTCACTGTGACTGTAGGGGAAGATGGAAGCCAAAGGAGTCAGGCAGTGAGATATTACTCATCGTGGCCATTGTAAATTATTTCCCCAGAGGCTGTAATTTCTTTGAGGAACTTGCTCATTCGAACTCGTTTCACACACTAATCGTGCTTGTAATTTATCCTGCACATATCTGCACTTCTGTGGTTTGCTTTTGCTCCTGACTAATTGTCCTCTGGGGTGACATGTCTCACTGAGTGTCCCACCAGGGACCCTCGAGCCTGCCCTGGTCCTGCTGAACACCAGCAGCTCAGTGCTTCTTAGGGCTGTGCTTGGGGAAAGCAACTTCTCTGGTTCTAAGAGGGCAATCCTCTGATGGATGGGAGGCACCAAAGTCTGGATTTTGGGTTTAGCACCAAAGGATCAGCTATCCCAAAAAGGTCTTTCCAAGATGAATATTCGTTCACCTCTTACATATTTTTAAGGGAGGCAGTGGAAAGCGGGGAACTGCTGCAGCAGAACAGAGATTTTCGAGAACCCACTCTTTTTTTGGAGAAGAGGCCAGCATTGAGTCATTTCAACATAATTTCCAGAAATGAGGGTGCAGGAGAGGCAGCCTTCTTTGCTTTTCTGCATGATGCTGTGGCAATCACTGCTGCTCCCTGGACATTACTGCATTTAAAAGGGTGGAGTGATCCTTTCCTCAAATTCACAATGAGGTGTGACACAACGCTATGGCAGGGTGTATTCCGGACATGCCTTACAGCACTCGAGCACTACTGAGCTTTAGCAGAAATACAGATGCTGAGAGGCCAGGGGCAGATGCAGCTCTCTGCATCCCAGTATCAGCCCAGAGACCTTCCCAGTCACACCGGGAGATGCTCAGATATGGTACGAGCTCTGAGAGCAGAGTGTTTTCAGCTTGCTGAATTCCACCTAAATCCTTCTTTAGGTAATTTAATCCTGTACTGAATGTAGTCTTCAGCCTCAGTTCACCTGTAAAGCATTTTCTGTCCTTTTGGAAGTGGGTGCCAGTTGTGTGATGTGAGGATAAAATGTTATGAAATCAGAACACGACAAAAGTTGTGGAGGATTACTTTGCAACAAATAGCTTGCTAACAGTGTAAAAATGCCCTTCAGTGGCTCTGCTAATTGTTAGAATGTTTTACAGTCGGGGAATTTTGCGTGAGAATCTCCCAGCTGTGTAAGAAACACACACAAAAAAAAGGAAAACAGGTAAGATGAGGCATTCAGGACAGACCGGCATCAGGAGACAGGCTTGTTTGAGAGAATTAAAATCAGTTTGTTCGATGGAACCAGACAGTGAGTATGCCGTCTTTGGCTATTTGTAACCCACAAATAAGGCGAGCAGACAGCTAATATAGCCAGCAGCCAGCGGTAACAGAGCAACGCGGCTTTATTAGGAAGCCTAGGTGGACATGTCGTTTGATATACCCATGTGTGAAAGTATTTTTATCATCTGGATGTTGTAAAAGGTCACATAAGTTTTAAATATGAAATTCAATAAAATTAAACCTTACTGAAGATAGCTGGATCCCTCAGGCACTTGGAAGCTCTCCGTGGCTTAAATAATGGTTGTAGAGAGAAGCGGGCTAATCGCAGGGGACTTCAGTCTGTATGGAAAAACCCAACATCACCAACTTTACGTTGCTTGGAAAAAGAAACATCCTTTAGAAATTTACGGTAGTTACCAGCTGCTTCGTTATAAGCTTCTGCATGTAAACATTCAGACATATGAGTTGAAAAGTAATTCAGTTCAACTAAAATGTTGCAACCAAAATAATTAGATTGGAAGATGATATCTCCGCTCCGTTGCCCAGTTGATCCCATCAGCTGGGTAATCAGCCAGCATCCATCAGTTCAGCTCCAGCAGAAGTGTTAGCTGGCTTAATACACCTGTGTTGGTTTCTTCCAGGGACAGCTTTGTGCTGTAAAAATGAAACAAAGTCATTCTCCCCAGTTGCTGTCATTGCAGGTGTTTCAGTTTGCTCTTTGCTGTGCTGAGTTTCTTGGCTGGAAATTTTTGCTGGGATGTGCCATAGTGTTTGCCAACGTGCTGAAGCCCCAGAGAGGCTGTGACAGTCCCTGGGACCGCTGGTCTGCAGCTCCTGCCATCCCTGGAAGAAAACCACCCATGGCAGGAGACCTCTATGTCCCGTGAGAGTCCCAATAGCATCAACATACTCCGCTTTCACTTTCAGCGTGGAAAGTTTCCATCCCTTCTTTATTTTGGCATGTTTGTCTTCAGCTAATAGCTTTCTTTTTCAGACCTTTGATTTTTTTTTTGACAAAAAACAGTTTCTGAAGGAAGCCCATGCTTTTTGTAACATTTTGCATACTCTTCATAAAAAAAAAAAATCAGGGAAAAGGTTTAATCACTACCAGTAGCAGCTGGTTTTTAAAATGGAAAAAAACCCAGTTTCTTCCCTTGAATGCTTACTGTCTAAAGGTTTCAAGAAATGTGAAATAAGGGCAAAAAAGACAAATACGTAGCAACTTTGTGGGTTTTTTTTGAAGGTACAGGACTAGCTATAACCACGACTCAGGTAATGATTTATCGTGGAATTTTTTCCTTGAGAACGGGAAGCTGAGGCTGATGGGACTGGGTGGGAAGGGACAAGGCAAGCCTGATCCTTCCAGACGTTTCTTATCGCTTACTCATCCCTGTGGTCAGCAGTATATTCATTCTGCTGATTTCATAGTTGTGCAAAAGGTTTTACTACTACAAAATGTAGACAACGATGCAGGGAGTGAGAGCAAAACAAGTTAGGTAAGGGTACAATGGATAACACTCAAATGATATTTTGAAGGAGTAGAATGTTATGACCCATTTTAATGTTTCATTAACCATTTGAAAATACACGTTTCCAGTTACCTGTCCTAAACCAGCAGCCACCTCTTCCACTAAACTGGGTTAATCTTGTTCATCATTTTTCTTCTTAAAACTGGGTACAAAACCCGGATGACATCCTTAAAATCACGACCATAATTTAAATTGCTCCATTTTCTGTTTCTTTGAAATAATGATATTTATTCAAATTAATTCAGTTTCTTTCTTTTTGGGAACAACTGATGCAATT
Organism: Pterocles orientalis; assembly: GCA_011057875.1. NCBI lineage: Eukaryota > Metazoa > Chordata > Aves > Pterocliformes > Pteroclidae > Pterocles > Pterocles orientalis. Next base: position 981,428 of record WKFP01014989.1, on the reverse strand, counting down.
CAACTGGAAAATATTTATTCCTTTGGCTAGTGTCAATATCTTTAATTTACGTTGCTATTTTGTCAACGGCAAACCATAATATTTCTAACATAAAAACACAGTTGCTATACACTGTGCTGCATAAACAGGCGTGAAAATAAACCTATTCATTCGGAGGGAAAAGGAGAGGTGGGGCTGGAAGAAGGTTTCCAGCCCTCTGAGCCAAATATTCTTCTGCTTGGGCCAAAAAAGCAGCTCCCCCCCCCCGCCAAACAGAAGCCGTCTCCTTGTACGTCGACCACTAGTACTTGTCAAAATAAATTGTATATAATATATTTAGGAGAAAAGACTAGCCAGACAATTACCAACAGCTCAGGGTAATTTTACCTCTCTTAAACACAATTAATTAATTAATCTGCCTCAGAAAAATTTATTTTTTTTTTTTCAAAGCTTTTTATAACTTTGTAAGAGGAAAAAAATCCAGAAAAGCAACCTATAGCTGCAGATGTTGCTGCCTAAAACATGAAGAAAATAATGTATTTCTGTGCGCCTTTGACATTTTTCTTGGGTGAGAAAGAAAGATACTTAAGCTTCACGGCACAAATATCAAGAGTGTAGGATCTACATATTTCTGTGATGGGCTCATTGTGTATTTCACTCTGTGAGATGAAGCAGAAGAACCAGGACAGTCTTGTTGGCCCATCCTTTATGTATCCTTGGTAATTTTTTTCAAGAGCAATGATTTGTCTACTTTCAAGTCTAAAAATTCCCCTGCACGTACCATAGAGATTTTTGCTGCTTTGCACTATCGATTCAAGAGATATGAGAAATTTATCTGCTTGAATCGCAAAAATCAGTGGTGTAAGCAAGGAAAAAAGGGTGAAAACAAAAGGCACCCAGTCCTTTTTTTTTTTATCTTGGGGACTTTTTATCTGGTTACCAACCGACTGGAATCAGATGTCCAGATTGTGGTGTACAGATAAACTGAAAAATCAACTATTATTGGGCTGGTGGAAGGTGTCCCTGCCCATGGCAGGGGGTGGAACTCGATGGTCTTTAAGGTCCCTTCCAACCCAAACCATTCTGTGATTCAGTGATTATCTGCACTCTGGATCTACCTGTAGGCTTCTGTTGTAGAGAACCAGTCTACAGACTGCACCATTCTTGGAGAGTCCTTACTCCTTGGAGTAAAACCTTGGAGGCTCCACAGGAGATGAAACCAGAGGAGAACTTTGTGCAATATCTACACAGGACCAGAAGGGTCTATGGGCTAAAGTCTGTGCTCCAGGCTAAGCCAGATTCCTCGGCTGTTGGTCTGAAAGCATCTTGATTCCTCTGGAATTGAAGGAAAAGGACCAGAGCTGCAGTGAGCTGTACAAATCACAGCTTGAGACTGCTCCAGGCTTGAAAAAAGGATGATGGTGAAAATATCTCTTGTTCCCCAGAAGTCTGTGTGCCGTATGGAAGAGCTGGGCTCTCATCCAGAGAGAATGAAAGGGGAGTCTCCAGCCAAAAGAGAGCCGGAGGGCAAATTTTTGGGAAATAGTCATGAAGATAACACAGTGATACAAGAGTTGGTCAGAGCTTCTTTTTTGTAAAAACATTATAACAAATAAAAAAAGGTCACTTGCACTGATATTCACAAAGACTATATAGAAGGAATTACAAAGGTAGCCTGGAGGAAAACACTATTTTTCTTCAGGTAAGCAAGTGTCCCGGGTTAAGCAGGTACACGTTTTTACAAGCTGCACACAGCTGGAGTCATGCTTGTATACACGTATATATGTGTATATACATACTTCTGTATACGTATAGACAAACAAAATAAAACCCTCAAGCACGCCAAGGACCACTGTGTAATAAATGTCCTCATGAAACGGAAAGCAAGGCTGGCGAGAAGCAAGAACAATAGCTCTTGGTGAAGTTCCTAACTACATAATGAAGGATTTGGTTCCTGTTTCCAATCACTGCTATGGCTAGGCACTCTTTTTTTTCTTTTTCTTTTTCTTTTTTTTTTTTTTTTTTTTTTTTGGCCATGGTTTCCTCAAAAAAATCCTTGTCTATGTCCCTAAATAGATTGCAAACTCTTCTGAACCAGAAATCTCTCCAAATTGACAATACCTACTATGACGAGGATTCAGCCATTCCTCTGCTAAAATCAGCACCTCCTGAGATACTGCCCTATATTTCTCAGATTTCTGGAAATCCAAGACAACTGGGGAGATATTTCTTCCTTTGGAAAGCTTCCTATTTACCCAAGCTATAAGGAATGGTATATTCAGCAGTATTGCTTCTGGTTTCATGGATATGTTGATGACAAAGTTTTCTTCTAATGAGAAACAAAATGACTTGACCACAGCCACCAGCCCGTGCACCCCGGGGATGTCCAACTTGTCACAGACACTAGTAGATGTCTCCCGGACTCCCACACATGTCAAAAGACACATGTGATGGCCCAGAGGACCTCCAGCTTCCCAGGACTCCAGTTCACAGGGATATAAATCAGGAAAGCATTTTATCTGAGAAATACATGCGAAAGAAAGATACTTGATAAAAATAAAAATATTTTACAGCAGCACTGAAAATTTATATATATAAATTAAAAACCCATTCCAAAGCCAAATCAGTCTCTTAAACTGAAGACCACCCACAGACAAAACTAGTAACTACAAGCGATTTATAAGGAACTGAAAACAACAGGAGAATAGGGGAATAAAATATATTTTGACTGGAACAATATAACGTTATTGGCAACACAATGGCATACAAGCCTCTGGAGATGTCATGCTGTCTTCTTTGATTAAAAGCTTGCGCAGAAATATGAGTATTAATTTAGAAAGACTGTTTATATCTTCAGTCTCTCTAGAATATTATTAATTGGAGTATGCAAAATCAGGTCTTCGGAGCTCTTGCAAAATATTGCAAGCAGCAAGTCTTTATTTGTAAGGATAAAGCGAGGATTTCAGAGGGTTTGGAAGAAGTAATTAAGATGTATTACTTGCATGTGTTCATTTACAGGAAGAAATTCCCCACAGAAGTGGACACTGTTTTCTTCGTTCTTTGTTTGTTTTCCTTTGACAAATATTTCCTGAAGGGAAGATTAGCAAGATACTCCAGCTAATCCTAAGGAAGAAACAATCTCACTACTGTAAGCGACCCGAAAATCTAAACTAGCTCTCCTGGGTCCTTAGGCTACACGACTTCAGCATCAATAGCGAGACAAGCAGGTTGAGAGGGGGTGCCACCTCATCCTAAAGGAGGACATAATTGAAAAAATGTCATCTACAACTATTTCCTTCCTTCAGCTGGCTGTGGAGGCAAATTCCACTTCTAAATGACTGCAGGTAGGACAGACACATGTCTCTCTGATATCTTTCCTTTAGTTACAGTGTGGGATCCATGATGAGCTTTATTTCTAGGTCTTTGGTGGTATGGGAATGGAGAAACTGCTTTACGTTTATTCCTCCTTTTAGGGTCTGAAACCAACATCCACCGTTGCTTCTCTCCCTTTTCAAACTATAATCCAAAAGCATCGTGCACATACACCTTGACCACTCAAAGAGACACATATCTGGGTCCCCAAGACAGAAAGAAAAAATGAAAAACACCACCTGCCTTATACCATGGAGCTGATTTACTCAGTCCGTCTGACCAGGCATCACAACCTGGCCCGCAAGGTGTTAAAGGGGAAAGAACTTGCTGGTCAGAGTCATTAGGTAAAGGAGTGGAGTTAATAAGTGCATTGCCTCTGCCATGCAGCAGGTGAACACAGTTGTCATCTGGTTAATTTACATGTCCCTAAATTGTATGATTTCCCCCCTAGGGCTACAAAAGCAGGCAGCAAGGGAGGGTGATTGCCAGGGACAGACCAGGCTTAGGGGAGAGGAAACAGATGAAAGTGGGAACTTGGGAGCTGCAGATTCTAACTCAATTTGCCTAGTGTTTATATCAGAGCGAGACTGGCCTCAGGCAAACAAGAATTTCCACCATTTGGAGGAACTTCTTAATTGACAATAAAACCAGATTTCACATGGCAAAACTACAAGACTTGATGAAAATGAAGAATTTCTTTTTCCTTTTTTTTGTTCCTCTTTTTGGTTAGTTAAATACCTTTTTTTTTTCTTTTTTTAAAGTCTGTTTATTTCTTAAATGAATTGCTTCTCATTTAAACTTGCAGACATTTAGATAGCTTCTAACCTGTAATCCTACTTCCTAGGAGAGGAGCAGCTTTCTACTGTGAGCAAGTATATGGATCCCCTTTGACCCTGATGTCCACCATACACAAGAGCCGATACACGGACTGCAGTCCTTCCTCCTCCTCCTTCTTCAGTTTTATTTCAGGTCTTAGCAAGAGCTATTTAAATGTTAAGATGGTTAAAATACCAGTCAAGCAATCAAAGAAGCATGCCACTGATATCAGGGTGTATTAAAAAGAAATTGGGGTCATCTTGTGGTATAAGCACAACTAAACTGTGCTCTAATTTTTACAGGACTCTCTTAGGGTTGAGCTCTGTAAATCAATCAAAGTGATGGCATTTTTCCCTTTATCACATGCTACACAGCTTGAATAAGGGTTAAAAGATTGAGACCCCAAATATGCAGCTGATCCTAAGCAGAAAAGCAAAGGATGGATGCATGATGTATGCTCAACTCCTAGCTGAAGTCATTACACTGAAAGTAAAGTAGCTCAGGGAGTGCCCATTGCACAAATCCAATTTTCATACCAATGTGTTGCCGAGAGTACAAATTACTGAAAATTTGCCAATCCAAAGCTAATATTCAGAAAAGCCCTTCCAGTAAAAGTGAAAACAACCTTTCAGTTAGCAGTGTTGCTCTTCCAATAAAGCAGATGTGAAATGAACCCCACATAATTTAAATAAATAGCACAAAACACAATAAAAAGGTGGTTTTAAGAATATTGGTAGGAGGAATTGTATTCTAAAGCCGACCGTGTGGAAAGAAACCCTTTTTGAATGCTTACTCCCCAGCTGCGTGGGAAGCAAAATAAATCTTCATGCAGAGCCAAGGACCGATGGATTTCTTGGTGGGAAGAAAACCGGCTGGTTGAGCTTTACCAGTGTAAAGGTGAAAGGTGGGAATGCTGTGGAACCATAAATCCTAGTGAAGCCTAAAGTGGGTCTGCTAAAGTTACTTACCCCACCTAATAATTTCACTTTCTGCCATATATGACATGTTTATCTGCCTTGTTTTCTGCCAGATTCACCTCCATATTTCCTCCTGTTCTCGTATGAGATGATTTGACTGCTCGGTTCTTCTAACTTCCCTGGGACGTGCACGTGTGAATACCTGATTTACCCCCCTGGGGAGAAGCAATTTGCTGGCACCATCTGGAAGCCAAGTGTGTCGCCCAAGCCCAACCAGAGTCTTTGGAGCAATCAATAAATGATACTATGAAAACAGTATTCGGTGCCTTTTTGCACTAATCCTGGTGAGGTCAACTCTAATCAGGCGGCTAGCACAATGAATTCCAGTAACAAAAGGACAAGATATCAGGGAAAAAGAAAAAACCAAACAGGTTATAGAAAGTTTGGATAAACTACATATTTTCCCATCATCAAGTCTTGATGACTTACCTGTTGGAGACCTTACTTAAAGAATAAACCCAGTATTGCTAAGGGGAAGACTGATGCATTGGGGTAGATTGTGCAGGTGCTGGATCCCACCAGTCAAGGAGTTTTTGGCAAATGGCTGTCAAAAAGGCTACTGGTGCTGCAGGGCAGGGAGATGAACAGCATCTTCCTTGAGATCCTTTCTGGAGTTATAACTTTATGTTGCATGATGAATAATTGGTTGAGAATATTTTAGGCTATATTTGAGAACTCATTTCTAGGTCAAGAGTGGAAAGATTAATCTCGGAAGAGGGCTTGATCCTGGAATATGGTTATAAAATGGGCATTATCTAATTCTTTAAAAAAAGGCAAATATCTTCAAAGACAAATCCATTAAAATTCTGATTAAACCCAGTGGGTGTATATGCAAAAAATTGGCTTTGATATGTTTAAAAGCTATAAATGGGAGTGAATGTTTCTGCTCTTGCATGTATCTATTTCTTTGGCCAGTTCAGGTGGAAATTCCAGAAAAGAGGAGCTTGTTTCATGCAGATACTCCAGTACTGACACAGCCTGACATTACCCAGCAGAGGATTTGACTGGGTTGTTGTGAAGCATGCTATCTGTTCAAAAGTTATTTTGAAAACTGTATTCAGAAATCAAGGAGTTTGATGCAAGAGAAGGTCTTATTTTTATATGTGCAGGTTGATTCCTGAGAGTGAATTTGGTGTCTTATGAAACAGGAAAAATAATTTCTGCCTCAAGAAATCTGCATGCTAACTGTATATTATTTTACATATTTTTATATTCTGCCTGACACATTTGATCCAAATAACTACAAACTTCTCTTTGATATGATAGTTGATAATCTGACAATCGGTAATTTGCAGCTGATGGAGGAAGACTGAAGAAGGTTGCTTCAGTGCAAGACTTTTTCAAAACGTGATTTAAATGGTACCCTGGGATTTGTAATCCCCAAATGGTCTCAGGTCAAATGCTTTTGATTCCAAGCAGATGGAAAGTGTTGCTGAATGGTCCTGAGCTTGGGGTGGGGGGAGCCCGGGTGCTTTTCTTCTCCTACTATCAGGAAGAATAAAATCTCTGCAGGCCACTGCGGTGCACATGTGCTGCCACCAGATTTACCCCGATGTGATTGTCTGCAATTCGGTAAACATTACTTTTGATGATGATGCCCCAGAAAGAGAATCTAGTTCACTCCCTCCAGGCTACGCAGAGCTAACTGGGATGGAAAAGAGTAAGCAAATAAGTGGAAAACAGCCAGCAGAGGCGAAGGAGCGGATGGCATCCCCAGCCCACTCGGAAAGCAGAGTGCAATGCATTGCAAGAAAGGTTTTCCTAAAACTGCCAGAGCAGAGGGCAGCCAGCCGAGCTTGTTAAATGCACGTTTTCTGATGTATAAATATTGTGCTTGTCATTTGAAAAGGCTATTTTTCCAAGGGAATGCTCTCTTTCCCAAACAGGAACAGAAATACCGTGAAATCTGCTCCTCGGACAGGGTGTACGAGGGCTGTGTGGTGTGTGCTGACTTCCCCACGCTAATCTGAAAGGACGTGATTTCGGTGTCTATACGGCCGGGTATTCCTCGGCAGTGTGCACTCAAGCATTCAACCTTTCTATTACAGTTTGAATCATTTTACAATGCCTCTACTATTAGCAATACCTGAGCAGAGCAAATAGAGCACATCCTTTTAGTGGAATTGTTGTTGCACTTAAACTATTGCTTTATTTATTTGTCAACACGCTGCGTGAAGGAACTTATTAAATAATAATGCTGGGATACAATCCTGAAACAGCTGGCACAGCGTATTCATAAAAGTCTGACAGCATTGTCACGTTGCCATAAATTCAACTTCAGCATTGCAATGGATTTAAAAAACGTGTGTGCTTTTATACGGGTTGTATTCTCCGTTTGGTGAGTTTTTGTTTCTTCGTAATTTTCCTTATGGTCTTGCTCAGCACAGTTAGACCTGACTCATTTGATAGCTGCTCAAATAAATTCAAATAACATGGCATTTCTCTAAACCAGAGAGTGTGGGAGGAGGGCAAGACAGGGCAGGTGTATGCCAAGGCTGATGAAGGACTTTCTGAGTTATTTTCCTTCCTATGCATTGGCAGATCCGCACACGGCAGCAGCCATGGATGGCTGGAAGAGAGAAGAATTTATTCTCTGGCAGCCTTGCTCGTACACTAGAACAACTGGATTTGAGTAAAAGTTTGAGAAAAAAATGAGGCAAGCACCTTTCTTAGGACAGGCATAAAAGTCAATAGCTTTCACCAGTGTGGGGTAAGGGTCAATTTACTGGGATGTCCCCTGCAATTAGCAGGCTTTCCTCCTTGCTCTGAAGCTCTCTGGCAGGCGGCTGAGATGAGAGCTCCTCTAGTCTGGGTGATTTCCTGACGCTGATGGCTTTTTTTCCAGCACTGTCTTTGTATGACAGCTCAGCCCTCTGAGTACTTTTCCTTAATAATGTTGGCGATATTAATTTCCCTTACTTTAACAGCAGTAAGGGGCTGGGAGAACCAAGGCAGAGCTCACCACCGCTGCAATTTCTCAGTACACCTGCAACAGGACTGACCTCGAACCTCAAGCATCTTTCAAGCATAAAAAACCCATCATAATTCTCTTTGTTTAGTTTGGGATTTTTACTGGAGTTTCACTCAGGCCAAATCTGTTACATTTCAGTAGGATTTGTGTGTCTGATTCCCTTCAGCTCCTCTGACAGCCCTCTCCTCCCTTCCTACCGCAGCTCCCAACAGCTGTAAAGCTTTTCATCGAACTTGGCAATTACCTCGCTATTAGCATGATTTCCCATAAGATCTCATCCAACATCAAGCTCCTGACAGAAAACTGTATTATAATACTTTATAACTTTATATGTACTTTATAATGCTCGCTGCCAAGATAGTGATTTACAGCATCTTTGGGCAACCTCACTCTTCTGCAGCACATAGAATGAAGTTATTATGGAAGTGTTTAAAATAGGAGCATGTCTCGTTAAAATAGGTTTGCAAATAAGCAGAACCTGTGAACAAGAGAAATCTTGGGCAGAAATTTCTAGCCTTGCAGATGTAAAGCAACATCTCTTAGAGCTTGCTAATATACCTCTCCAAAATCTCCCACATCATCCTGGCTGGCCAGCTGGAGGCTGACTTTGCCAGAGCCCTCCCCATAGAAGACTACCAAGTTCTGGGTGTTTTTGCTGTGGGGTGTAGGAGGCAGAGCAGAAAATCCAGTGAGAAGAAACAGTCACAAAACCTGTTAATGAACTAACCTGCACTGAGATGTGCTGCTGCCCGCTCCTACCGGCAGCTCCGCTTGCTGGTGTGCAGCCCTGAGTGTTTCTGCAGAACGCTCAAAGAAAGAAGAAATTCAGGCAGGGAACAGCAAAACTGTCCTCTCTTATACCTCGTTATATCCTTCCTTTGGTACCAGGCGCATTTACTGCTACTGTACTTTGTGTGAGATACTAACCGGGGTAGCTGGGCTTGGATTTGAAAACCAGATCCCCTCCCTGCTGTTTCATCACCCGTGTATTCAGCTTGTTTTTTCCCTGGTGAGCATTGCTTTGGTATCACCTGTGGATCTTTTCATCCCATATAACAAAAGAATCCTCTTTCTCTGTTGTTTCTGTAGGTATCCTTGAAGGACCAAGGACCACAAGCGAGGGCTTTATGAGCCACCTCTGTAGTCTGAAGCCGAGAAGGACTTTTCCACCCCTGATGTGAGTCAGAGCAGCCTCACGGGACAATTTTTCTCCAGTTTTGTTCTCTCTCTCCATAACCGAGGCTGCCACACGAGAACAGGAAGATAATACACAGCAAGGGGGATGAGTTTGGAAGGGGACAATGCCTGTGCCTGGCATCTCATTTCAGCTGGTGGTATCGCACTGGACAGACACGTGTCGCCCCTTGGTCTCCCTCTGAAATACAGAGCTTGCATCTGTGCATGAGGGCTGGGTTTGCCCCAGGGATGGTGCTGGGGATGGGTTTTCCCTTGTCCTGCACCAGCCAGGGTCACATCCAGCACCACTTCACCTACACCACTGGGAAAAGGCTCCCAGTTTGCCTCACTGGCAGAAGAGCCTTTAGCAAATCTTCAAAAGTCGGTGACAGCAAGATGAGCCATTTGGGAAGAGGTTTTCTCACTGCTCTTCTTGTCCTGCTCTCCATTAGCAACTAACACCCCTCCCTCCTCGAGAAGGGGTCACAACTCCTTCGTACAGGTTGACATTTTCCACTCTTCGTAAGTTACTCGCTGTAGGCAGAATGACACGAACAGTTAGATGTCCTCCCTGAAGTGACTTGTCACCAAAAGAGCAACCAGGGCAACAGACAGTCAAGAGACTTACCACTTACAGTTACCACCTCTTCCCTCCTGTTTCTGTGTCAAAACCCATCTGGATCGATCTCTGTCTCTCTGACTTGCTGTCTCCCTAGGTTTCCCATGATAGCCATCCCTACTGCACCGCAGCTGTTTTCAGACACAGATAGCAACAAATAACTAAAAAAGTTATTTCTACCCGGTACATCATGTGGTTATACTATATACACAGGACAAATTTTCGTTCGTATCGAATGATGTTATTTGATGGCATGGCCAGGCTGGATGGGGCTTTGAGCAACCTGGGCTAGTGGGAGGTGTCCCTGCCCGTGGCAGGGGGTGGGACTGGATGATCTTTGGGGACCCTTCCAACCCAAACCATCCTGTGATTCTACGATTCTGTGAATATCTGTTCTTTGCTGGGCTAAACTGTTGCTCTTTTCTACTGTATCACAGGAGAGCATGGTGTGCTGAGTACAGCACAGTGTTTTCCTAATGCTTTCCCGCTTCTTGGAAATAACCTTCAGGCACTTACAAAGATGCTGACCTCAAGGCTGTTTCATATGTATGCTTTAAAGTGACTTCAGCAGTGCTTTTCATGTTTTACACTGCAGTAACTGAGGCCAAAAAGAGGCCTTAGCTCTTCTGAGAGTGGAAAAGAGCATGAGGGGGATCTGACACGCAGCAGCTCCCCTCCCATGAGCACCAAGCCCAGCACCTCCCCAGAGCGGCAGGTTCAGCAAACGAACATCTTTCCAGTGCTTGCTGCACACACTCATTACCACCTGAAAATCCCTGCACATCTCCAGGAGACTGAAGAAGAGCTTAACAACATCAGTTTCTGCAGTTCTGGCAGTCTGATGCTGACTTTCGGGGGCACTCCTCACTGGACATCACATAGCTTCAGCTCCACCTTGCTCTCCTCAGCAGTATCTCCCTGGGTCTTTGATTCATGGGTGAAGTCCGCATCCTAGGGCTGGTATACTGCCTGGGCTTGTTTCTTGATCTTTTCCAGGGAGAACAGTTATTGAATTCTGCTGAACTCATTCTGAGACAATTCTGGGTTTACTGGATAGTACCAGATTCCTGGAGCCTTTGAGAAGTATCACATTTGTGACTCATTTAATCTGTATATTTCTATTTGTAGCAATGTTATATTAGGTTGACTGTTATTGTCACTCCAGATATACACTATACATTCATATCCCTAGCCAGTCGCTAGATGCCATCTGATGCAACAGCAGGATCTTTACCCACCTTATCTTTAAGTTTCCTGCTTATTCCTTAGCCCAATTTAAGGGACTGTAAAAAATATATATCAAAGATAAGGCAGTTTTCAAGTAGGAAGGAAATTCAACCTTTCACTGATTTGTATTTAAATCCATTTTATATCCGGAGAGCGAGAGGTTACTGCTGTTTAGAACATGGTGTTGGGGTTGTCCAGATTTCTTGGTATAAGCATTCACGCAGTTAAATTTATTTAATGTGTTAAATGACCTTTTAAAAGTGCTCTTTGATGTCATGTAGAATATCAGCAACATGTTTTAGAATATCAACAACTTGAGTTCTTTTTCTTCATTATTTTTGCTGTAAATAAAAAAATGCTTTAAATATTGATTCTAACAGTTCTTCAGATCAGCTATAGTGGTTGTTTAAGAAAAAAAAAGAGATAACAACCTTCAGTCCTTCTAACTCATCTCAAGTGTTAGAAGAAATAAGGGACTAGCTGAAAATTGATCTGTAATTTAATTTATTTGCCTAAAAGTTTCATGTACTTAGCTGAAGTGACCTAGATATTAGTCCTAAATTCTTCTATTTGCTTCTAGAGCTGTAAAATACCTGGAGAATATACACAAAACACCAAACCCTCCGGGTGTTTCAGATGAGTTACACTGGATGTAAAAGCTTTGACATAATAATCTTTCAGAATACAGAAGCCAAGATAGACACAGTAGAGAGGAGATAAATAGGCAAAATAAAGAAAAAAATAAATTACACCAGCCAGTGCCCCAGGGTGCTGGTTGAGTGTTTTTGCATTCCTTTTGAATTTTTTTCCTTTTTAAGTAAAAGACTTTTTTTTTCCTAAATCCAAACAGGACAGTATTCTTTATAGGAGCTCTTTTCAAGGAAAAGGAAAAAAAACTGAGAAGAATGGAAAATCTTCAGTGATAGCAGTTGAGAGACATTAAAACACCCAAGGACTGTGAAATCGGATCGTGCCTCACAGCCCCACAAAATCACCTTCGCTCGCAGTTACTCACGCCATTGCTGATTCCTGCTGTGGCTTTTGCAGCATGTAACGGTGGAGTAAGTACACCTAATTTGTGACTCTGCTCAGTGGTGAGCTCTGGGACAAATACAATATTGCTAGGATTTGTTAGTTCTGATTTACAGAAAAGCTCAAACATGAATAAAAATGTGTATAGGGTTGAGGGATGTACGAAAGCGTTAAGGGAGACCCAGACAAGGGAAAGGGAAGAAGAGTTGGGAAAGGACTGAGAGGTTCTCCAGAGATGGGGAAACTGGGGGGTTGGTGTTTGACATCCACCAGGTGACAGAAAACATTGTTCCCAAATTTAAGAAAATCTAAATACTGAGCATCAGGTTTAAACCGATGCCCATTGGAGTACACATCAAGGGCTCAGAGTGATCGGTGGGATGTTCACACTGCTGCACAGTGAGATGCATCATGTTTTACAGTACCCTGAATGTTCTTTCATCTTTTCTTCCCTCTACCATTTTATTGCAATGAAAAATGATGTGATACTTCAGATACAATTGCACGTTTCAACAGATATTTAGTGGATGGTGTAGATTACACTACTATGTAATGGAGTACTCACAGAAGAGGGAACCACTCGAAAATATTCTTCAGTATCTATAAAAGCCTAGAATAATTTAAGCTCACATATTCTTCTGCAGTGATTAATCCTTCAATACAGATTGATGGGCAACACTGACAATTAGTTACTTCAACTCTGTTTGTTTCCTTCAGTTCAGACAGTTAAATATAGACACAAAGTTAGATAATTACATTCCAGTTGGGAGACATGCTATAAACAAATGAGATACAGTGTCTAAATTGATTAGTAAATCTGCATAAAGCTTTCTTTAAATGCCAAATATTTTTTTCATTACTGTGCAATTATTCATTAAATGCCATCTGTTAAGAGCCAAGATAATAAAATAGGAAAAAGTGTAGGATAACAACCAAAGCCAACTCATTTCAAAATAATTTTCTTGAAAGTGTTCTCTGGAAATAAATAGATTTTATTCCAGCCAGTGAAAATTGCCACACAAATCTGAGGGGGAGAGAGGATAATGTTTGCTTGTGAAAACAAAAACATTTCCATTTCCAAATACCATTTTCATGTTGGTTTTTGAGAATCTAACACAACATTTTACCCAAATTCTCCTAGAGCACAGTGATATTATAGCTTTTAGCAAGTTTATGGGAAAGCAAAACTCACCACTATTCCCATGTAAAAAATTCCCCACATTTTCACTGTCAGATATTTATCATTCTAATTTTTAAAATGAACTTATTTGGGTTCAGTACATTGGATTGCTTTTTCCATATGGAATAGGACCACAGCGAGGTCTGACAGACCACAGAGATGCTGCTGTTAGAAATCGTCTCATTAATTAAAGAGGGAGGAAAATGCAACAACGTGCTTCTCGCACAGAGGAATTTGTATCTGTAGATTTGAACCCTTTTTAAATAGCAGAATTCCTTACATAAGGGTTGTGTGTAGTCCTCAGCTGCTGGAGGTGAAGCTGCAGTTGGGGGGACTGAAAGCTTCTTGCTCTGGTTATTCAGCAGAAATGTATAGAATTGGGAATGATTGGGATCTCCTGCTCCACAGTCACCTCCCTGCTGCGGATCTTGCATCCGTTTCAACCGGTGCCATTTTCTTCAGGAAAGCCAGGAGTTTGGGACATGGTTAAGCTAGCTGCATTTTTTCAGCCAGAAACCTGGTATTATTCCCTACTGCCAATAAGGTTTAGCATAAGCATTTTGTCCCAATTCTTCTCCCACCCTCTGGAAAATCCTGATATTTTTCTTCCTAAGCCCAGCTGAAAAGTCAGCAAGCTGAGTGATTTGCAGAATGGAAAGTTGAATAAAAAGCAGGGATATGGCAAAACATTTGTTTTTAACTTTCTAAATGGAAGCTAAAGGTTTGGATGTGCCCAAGTCAAAGCATTGAATCTGGACTCATTAAACTAAACCAAAACCGCATTGCAGTCAGGTTTGACACAAGATGCCCGTGACATCTGGATGAGGGTTCCCCGGACTCTTGCTGGTTCATAGACACCAAGCTGGTTTATCATAGAACCATAGAATCACAGAACAGTTTGGGTTGGAAGGGACCTTAAAGCCCATCCAGTGCCACCCCCTGCCATGGGCAGGGACACCTCCCACTAGCCCAGGTTGCCCAAAGCCTCATCCAGCGTGGCCTTGAACCCCTCCAGGGATGGAGCATCCACAGCTTCCGTGGGCAACCCGTTCCAGTTCACTGTGGTTACTCCTCTTCGGGTCCAGAAAATAAATAATACTAAAGCTCAGTTTTGTAATGTTACTCTCCTGAGCCAGTCATGGCAGCCACATGGAAAGGGTAGAGTCTCAGGAAGGACGTGAGTTGCTTTTTGCTGTTGATAATAGAAGAACTAGTGGTTTTTAAACTGGTCTGTTTCCTAAACCCATAATACACTGGAGATTATATTGAGGATTCCTACTCCATTTTGAACCATTTCCCATGCCTTTCTAAGCCTGTTTTACTCTATGGTACTGGAAAGCTCTCCTGGCATGTCAATATTGCACAAACCACTTGGGTGTGTGTCAGCCCTTATCCAAAATGCTCTTTGAAATACCACTCATATTGAATTCTGATGGCAGGCTATGCCTACACAGTTTATGAAATATTGAATTATTACCTTGGCTACAGAGTATCTTGAGGCCGATAAATTTCAGATAAGAAGCTGAGTAAAATATGTATTTATAATTAAACTAACAAAATGAACTCTAAAGCTTCTGATGTATCTTAACTATTACTGTCTTATTTTACTTGAAATAATGGCTAAAACAACAAGGGCCACACAAATATAAAACTCTTTCTGTTAAAGAAATAATTGGGTTTTAGGAAGCTTATTCATGTTCATAAACAGAAGCTAATCTTTTAGGAATTAGGGTAGTACAGAAATCCATGACTCTTCGTAATTCAGGTTGTTGGGGCAACAAATAGACTAGAGGCAGGAGAACACAACTGCTTCTTTTCTGAAACGTGGTAAGCCACATTTCACAGAAGATTGGAAGAATGTGCTTTCCTTTGGGCATTTTTTAGGAATAAGAAGTCAAACTCTCAAAAGGAGTCTCAGCCTAGCCTTCAAATTTGAACTAGTCTTTCATGTCCCTGAATTAATTTACTCAAATAAGTTGTAGAGCATCTTATCAAGTTCCATTTTTCTCTCTTTTTGAGGGACATGGCTGATGACCAGTTGATTGCCCAGCTCCAGAGGCCATTAATTTCTCCCCTGCTCCAGACTCAAAGCAAAGACCACCCCCAGCTGAACAGCCCATAGTGACGATCGGTTATTTGGGAAGCAAAGTTATATGAGAAACAAACCACCATGTTTTACTCTGTGAGTTCATCGGTACTTTTGAATCAGGCTAACCTTGGCTTATTGTGGCCTGATGTGGTTTAAAATAGGCAGAAAAGATTAAGATTAATCTCAGAGGTTTGTGATGATCTGGCAGTTAGGGTTCTTTAATTACTTTGTACAGGTAGAGCACAATAATGGGACAGAGCTTATTTTGAGCTTGTACAACACACACTGTGGGATGCAAGGACCTCAGAGGTGTAAACTGAGACACGTACTCATAATTTACCCCTTCAAAGGTAAATTATTCAAAGACACATGTTGAAGATTTTCAGTTATCAACAAGTAAAGTAAAAATTGATTGAAGAAAACCCTTTAGGGCTGGCAGACGCTTTGATGAGAAAGATGAGTTGGAAGCTGGTGAAGGCACTTGCGGGGACTGGTTGTCACTCATCTTTCCTCTCAACCCCATCAAGAGACAATAGTGGTGCAGGAATCCAGCGCAGAGAAATGTCTCCATGACTCTGGAAATCTTGACAACCTGTTCATATTTTGGGCTTTTGCAGCTCAGTGAAGACCCACCCACAAGCAGACCTTTGGTATGGCTTCTACCTTATTTCTCTTTAGAGCAAATGAGTTTTATCTGCTATAGTCAGCTAATTCTTGGTCAACCACATCACTTAGTAACAAAACATCTTCGCAGTTCTGTGCAGAATTGATTACTCCATGTGATGGTTTATCTGCCAGCATCTACCATCTACTTAAGGATGGCTGGGATCACATAGTGTAGTGATAGGACAAGGGGTAATGGGCATAAACTAAAAGAGGGTAAATTTAGACTAGACATTAGGAAGAAATTTTTCACTGTGAGGGTGGTGAGGCAGTGGCCCAGGTTGTCCAGAGAAGCTGTGGGTGCCCCATCCCTGGAGGGGTTCAAGGCCAGGCTGGATGAGGCTTTGAGCAACCTGGGCTAGTTGGAGGTGTCCCTGCCCATGGTGGGGGGGTTGGAACTTGGTGGTCTTTAAGGTCCTTTCCAACCCAAACCATTCTGTGATTCTATGATATACAGCTTGGTGCCCTGTGACACCAGTAAAGGTTGCGGGACGCTTATCCTTGAGATCTTTGGTACTCTATTGAAATCTCATCTCTATCCAGATCTGCTAGACTTTGTTTTAAGCAAAAAGCATAAATGCAGTGATTGTGCTGATCAGACAGATCTTACACTACAAACTGTCAGTGCATAAAAGACAGCATCGTACAATGATATAAATCTGAAATGAAAGAATCCTTTGTTGTTAGCATCAATAACAGCTTTTCAGCCTTTTTCATGAGTGATTGGTTGTGAACTAAATGCTTAGTTTACTTTTTAATTTTGTTTGTTGTAAATATACCTAATGGCCATGACTACAGTTTCATGACTTGAGGCATGGTCTACTGGTCTGGGAAGTACTCACAAGTAGCCTTTCCCAAGTAACACAGGAAGGCAAATAAATCCAGTTATTTTTACCTATGTGGGAAGCTGTTTGGTGAAAAGCTTAAAACGAGTTAATTAAAAGCCTTCAGAGTCTTTCCACTAGTCTTTCTGTAAGTCTTCTGCAAGCTTAGGATCAGGACTTAAATACTGTATGCCATAGGGATGGAAGTCTAAGGCGAATAATAGAAAGAGGACAGAAGTGACGTGAATGAGAAATAATGCTGATTATGGAAGAAAGAATGACCTAAAATATTGAAATCCCAGCAGACTTGTGTCTTGACACCTCCTACACATGCTGCAAATAACAGCAAGACACATAAGTAATAGTCTTTTCTACCTAATCTTGCCAGAATTGCTCAAGAAATACGTTTTGGGGGGATTAACTGTTCCTGAACAGTTGCTTCAGTGTATTGGTTGAGAAAGGCTTTTTTTATTGTGGTGTCTTTCCCACCTATGAGATTTTCCTTTGGAAAAAAAATAAAACAACCTTAACCCAGAAACCATAGTTTTTCAGATCCTATTAGAAAACATCACATTCTGCTTGTCCCTTTTATCTTGCTGCATTGAGGAAAGAAGTAATGCTGCCACGCTCGTCTGGAAACAAAATGCTCAGGGCAAACAGACTCAGCAAACTTGGAAGTAGCTGTAGAGAAAACAGAACAAAGATACTGTTCTTGTTAAAAAGAACCCACCCAAACCCTGTCGACATATTGTCAGTAAATCCCTGAAGAAGAACTCAGTAATTAGGGCTATATTTGAAAGCATCTTCCTCTGATAGAGACAGCAGCAGATAAATAGGGCCATTTCTACAGCTGCAGAGTGTGGTTGTGGTCAGGATTGATCCCAAGTGATCCAAGGATATAGCTAGAACGTATGTTGCTAGCATGGTTGGAAGCCTGAGCAGATCATATAAGATATATCTGATTCAGGAGCTACTGAAATTCTATATTCTTTATTATTCTGAAAAATCAGATTATCAGAAAATGTCTCCTTGGCTTTCTACGTACAAAGTATAGCATCTTGCAATGGGGCAATAAAAAATAGAGGAAATGATACAGCGCTTTGTTACTAGGATCTTTTATAAGATTTAAAGTTCAGTTTGGATAATGTATCACCTCTTAGAAGTTTTATTGCATGTCCTGTGCTTTTTTCATCCACGTTACAGTAAAACTTTCTATGGTGAAAGTAATCTAACATAGTGCTTAATAGAGGTGCACAGCAAGTCATCTTATCCTGTGGTGGATAAAGGCAATATTCTGGAATATTCATGGATATTATCTGTATCTCTAGCTGTATCTCTGTCTATCTATCTGTAGTAATTTATCAAGAAAGATTACAGAAGCAAGGGTTATTATCATGCTCAGGAAAGAAACAGCTATAATTCTATTAGGAAAGAGAGAAGTGTAAGAAGAATGGACAAGATTACAAATCCAGTTTTCCTCTTATCAGCTCAGGAATTCAGAAGAGAGGCTACTTTTCTGTCTCCTTTGTTTCAGGACCTCTGTGGATAACTGAGAGCGAGCTGAGGCTGTAATGAGCCTCCAGTCAGTCCTTTCTTGAATGGCAGCAGGACAGGTTTGCACCCATCGCAGCCTCTACACCTGTATGATCTGGCTCAGGACGAGATAGTAAATGCTTGCTGCTACGGCCAGGGACACCATCCACACCAGAGTATTTCCAGGGGGATGTTTTACACACTGCTGCGTCCTTTTTCCCACCACACATTAAACCATTTTATTTAATACCAGAAAACCACACAAACCCTTTGCTCAAATTTGTTGTGGGTTATACTCTCATGGGATCTCACTAAGGCAAAACAACCTTTGAAAAACATACATGTGAAAATCAGAACATCACTCTGAGATACTGTCATGGCATGTTTGTGTTTGCAGTGCTATAAACTTGTGCCATCACTTTCATTACAGACGTATATTTTCAGTGATGCGTGTCTTGTCAGAAAAAATTATTTTAAAGCTGAGACTTAGCAATGCAGTCCTCATCCTGTGAGGCTTATAAAGAAAAAACAAGCAAAATATACTTCAAAATAAAAATATTGATTTTAGCTCATTCATAGCTCTGTGGATAAATATGAGCTTTTTTAATTTAATGGGGTTTTTTTTAATTGTTATTGTTGTTGTTATTATTATTATTTGGGAGCCCTGGGAATACATGGCTTGGATGTCCTGGCTTCTCAGGGTGATGGGTTGCCTCTAGAATGAATACTTTCAATTTATTAGACCAAGCAAGATGTTTGTTGGTAGTGCACCCCAGTTTGCTTCAGCAATGCTTTATCGTCTCCTCCTGTTGCAACAGCCCATCAAGTCTTTTTTAGGGCAGTTTTTACTTGCTCCCAAGATGGACAAATACTTATGAGATTTTCTGCTGGAAATGGTGTCAGGGACCACATGGAGCAGAAATTTTCCAGCATTTTGGAATCAAAGATTCAGATTTTCTGCCCTTTCAATCGCCTTGAACGTATAGGGAAATAATTCACGCAGATGTGAATGGAGTTTGGTACCATACCCTCCGACTGATTTATGTTAGATACAACTAAGGAGACAGGAGGAGCGCCCGTCCTGTAACAGCAGCCTGCAAGCTGTGATGTCTAGGATGGCTTCAGGCACGCTATTTGCTCCTGGACTGCCCCACAGTGACAGTGTGGGCTTGGGAGTTGTCCCCAGAGCATTGACAAGGTGCCTTTAGCCATGGCAAGAGCTCCCAAGGCCAAAGGCAGCTGGTCAGCCAGCACCTGGAGTCCTTCCTGCATAGTGCTGGGTTGAGTTCTCAGAAAGGAGAGAGTGTTTTATAAAATATATCCAATATTATGAACAACCCAGGGGTGGAGGGTGGAGAAATAGAACCTGAGGGACATGCATGAGAAGCTACCCTGCAACTTTTTCTGTAAGTATCTGTAGGCAAAGAGAAATAATATCATTCGTTGTACGTATTGCAATACAGTGGTTTGAGTGCATGACACACACATCAACACACTCATTTTTTCTCTCATAGTTCTTGAATCATTAAACAGAATTTAAACCAGTAGCTTAATTCCCTATCTGCTAAGCAGACAGGTATTACTAAACATGATCTTCTGGCCTGATGTGGATTAAGGGAACTAAAATGCATGTTGTATATAAAAAATGGGTCTTTCCACAGTGCACACAGTATCATGCTCCCAGGACGGGTCCTTTTCTCTTCTGGCAGCCCAGAAGTCTGCTTTGGCAGGCAGCTTTTGACCTCCGCTGAGCAAGGAGAACATGTTAGGGTCATGAACAGAATAAAAGGGCACAGCTGGAAAAGTAATATTTCAGGAATTTTTGGGAGTTATAATGGTCTCCTTGAAGCCATAGATAAGGGCTTTAGCTGGTCTTGATAGGAGGTTCTTCAGTGCCAGGAGCCAGAGGATGGGCTTACTCACATATCCTGAAGCCCACGCTCCTCTTTCACTTTTTTTCAGCATCAGCATGTCCACGTGTGCCTCTTTTATGGAGCACTTGAGCTCTCTTGGCTGACTCCTGAGGTGTTTCCAAATGTCACTGGGCATTGACCACCGCTGCCAAGTTCCACCAGAGCATGAGGCTGGTTCTTACTCCAGGCACTTGGGACAAGTTACTTTGCTGAGAAGGTGCAGCCAAGACTCAGTGCAGACATCGTCATGTCCAAGATACTCAGCACACAGTATGGTGGCTAGATCTGAAATGCTGTTTTGAAAGGTTTTGTATCTGAAAGGGGTCACTGACACTTGAATCTCTGCCCTGCGATGTACCTTAGAGGTTTTCCTGCAGAGCAGACGTACAGTTTGTAGTAATTGAATTGAAATTTTTATTCTCTGCGTGTGCTCTCCAGTGTAACTCACGGTAATGCTCTTTCCTTCCCTTAAGATAACACCAAAGAAAACTGTCAGATTTTAAAAAGGTCTACTGAGAAAATAATAAGGAAAGTATCAGTTTTAAGCTTTGTTTGCTTCCCACCACTAACTTGCAAGAAAGGTTAGAAGAAAATAAATTCAAAATCCACTGTGACCTTACATAGCTGGTGCCAAAAAGGGGTAGAAGCCTACATACAGATGGGAGAAATGATGATAGCTGGAAATTCAAAACAACAACACTGCTTGCAAATGAAGAAATATTGCAGAGGATATGTATTAAGGCAACCTTAATTCCTCTACATTTAGAGCCATTTTTGAAGACGTTGTTTCAGTTTAAAGAAAATGAAGAGAGATAGTCTAGCTGTAGGGCTGCAGGGACACTGCCTGTGTCCCCAGGTGTGGAGGTACCCCTCCTGGCTGTGGTGCTTCCTCACCTCCTGGCTTCCAGAGGTAGATGATGAACAACTCCTTGAAGCTAATTGAATTATACTGACTTATAATGGAAAGAGAATAAATGGTTTTTTTAGCAATAAGTTTTTTTCCTTTTATATAAGAGAAAACATCATTGGCAGGAAAGTGAAAACACATTTGGAGCTTTCTGTCCAAATCCTTGGGGGGTTTCAGCTTTCCCACAGCTAGTGACAGTGGGGACTTTCTGTGACAGTGTAACCCACCTAAAACTTGTGCCAAAGCGTGGAAGATCCTCAACACTCTACAAAGAAATCAGTCAACAACTCCTTTAATTTTTCTTTCTTTATAGCTACCAGATCAATTAGGTACTCATGAATTCAGAGGAAATTCTTACATGAATACTGCTAAAGCTTTATCATTTCCAGAGCTTGCCAAGAAAACGCAGGTGTTCCTCGAGCCCCAAGTAATAACAACCTAGGGCTCCTGGGTCTGGATGACAGGTATTCATGACAAAAGGAAGTAATCTTTCTGCGTGGGAGATAATTGCAGGTGATGTTTATCATGCCTAGGGTTGATAAAAATCAAATAGTGATTAAGGACATAGACAAAACTTCATCACTTTCTTCTTTTCTGCCTTATAATTAGATCTGGTAGCTAGACCCTCGACTATCAGGTAAAATTTAATACAGGAAAAGTCAAAGATGTTCTAAGATATTATGATATAAAGGATGCAACAGATCCCATCAGGATCTCTGTCCTTGCTCGCTCCCTCCATAAATCTTAAATCTTCTTGTGTGCTTGCTTTTTTCTTTTCTCATAGCTGCTCTGAACCTTTATCAGAAGAATGTTTTAAAAAAACCAGATGGATTAGCTAGTAGACATGGAAGTAATCCATATGAGTGTGGATTAAATTAATTTTTTCCATTGTGGGAAGGAACTCGCTTGAGATCACTCATGAGAAGCCCTTGGTAACAATAAACCAAAGCTGTCCCCACTTGTTTACAGCTAATAATTGCACTGTCCTACTGTGAACTGAGTAGTTTTCCAAATTGTTCCATCAGTGGCTGGCTGATCTTGGATGCCAGTTTGGCTCTGTCTCTCTGCATGAGTTTTCCATGAGTTTTCTTTCGTTATCAGTAACCCACACGGAGTAGGCTGACCAATAAGAACACAGGAGAAAGCAGCCAATACTTGCTATTTCTTTGTTCGGGTTTATTTGAAATATTTACTGCATTTAAAAAATAATAAATGAGATGACAAGGCAGAGTGTCAGAACACAGAGTAACAGCTGACTGAAAGGTTGTGACTTTTTTAGAGTTTTGTCCACATGCTTTACACAAGTGGAGAAATGAGAAACGTCAACCTGTTGACCACAGGCTGCGGTGGCAGCTGTGTATCTTGGAAAAATATTAAACTCTGTTTCAAAACAAGACCTCAGTACTCTTCTGGTTAAGCTACCTAATGAAAGGAAGACTAATCCTAGTGGATCTTTCCCATGCTCATAGAAAAGTGGCAGTATGGTTTTTTGGCTGTGCACACTCTGCTACAGAACTGGTTCTTTTTTAATGTGAGACTCACTCTCAAAAAAGGTAGATGGATATGATACCCTGTGTTTTGTGGGAGTTTCCAAAACTATTATTGTTTTGAAATCAGTCGCTTACTGAGCCCTCTCTTGGAAATTTAATTCCTATTTCTTCTTGTCTGGTAAGGCTAACCTAAAGAAAAGTTAACCAGTTCTTGTATTGGCCTTGGTCCAATTGATCCTTTCTGTCAGCCTACTCCATTTGAAGATTAGCAGGAAAACAAGAGCTTATTAAATATATGAATGCTTTACCATCAATGTCACCCAAAGAGGATCCAGACCATCTTCAATTTCCACGGCTGAAACCTAACCTACAACGGCAGTATGGATGGTGCAGTCACCCTTGGTCTTTGGGTCATGATGAGAACTGGAGGGGAAAAAAAAGGCATTCATCAAGTGATTAGTTATTTCCTGAGGAACAGAGTAGTCCTTCCAAAAACCACTAATACATTAAAAGGTTCCTTCGTCATTATACAATTTTGACTGTCTTTTAAATAGTCTGAAATATTAATCAATCAATAGCAGTAACTCTTATTGACTATGCACATAAATGATGTCTTAAAGCTAAATGAAATTAAGCAAGACAAAATTAAAGAAGTTAATGTGATACAGTTACCATATTTCTTAGCAGACACTACTCTCCAGGCAAGTTAAACTAACGCTTGATCCATAGCTTTCGGATCCGTGCATCCAGATATATACCAGTATGTGTTTGCCCAACAGATATACGAAAGGAATTTGCTTCATTCTTCAGAAATATTCTTGTCCAATTTGCTGTGCTATTAGCACATTTATTGCTTTGCATTTTCATTTTGCTGAAATTCATTTACAGTTCTGCAGAGCGCTCTGCCTTCGTGCCAAAATCTCTGTGAGCTCTTGTAGGTCAGACCCATCTCCTGCTGCTCCGGGCAGGCTGCAGCACTTGCATGTAGCAGCTATAAGAACTCACTCACTCACCAATTAGTTTTGCATTTGTACTTTTTTCTGGAACATGCTCTGCTCTAGGCCTGAGGAGAGCCACTGCACATGTTTTGCAATACAATGAATGTCATGTTCGCTCCCAACTGCGGAAAGCAAGCGGTGAAATGAGAGATGGGATATCTCAGGTGTCAATAAAAGACCATAGAAGCAACTCTTCCAGCTTATCACAATCTTAAAAATTTGATACAAGAAGGCAAGAATTTTTTTCAAATAGGGGATGGTGCTCCATCTCTCTCGATGATAAAGAAAATACCAGTACTGCCACATTTGTGGTAGTTTCACATGGCACAGTCTCTCTCTAAGAACCTGCTGACTGTGGTTGATGGTCAAACATTTATTTTGAATTAATACTGAAAACAAGTATGTTCAGTATCCACCTCCTTTTTGCCTTCTAGTTTGACTGGGAAATGTTGACTTAGATTCATAGGTTCTAACTAAAAACTTCTAAGCTAATAACATTTTAGGAAGAAAAGGCTGAACTGATGGCAAGGATGCGCCGTACCTCATTAATAGTGCTTCCCAAGCTACAGGCCTGGAAATAACATATCTATTTTAAAAAGGCTGCCTGAGCTTATCGAAGGGATTGCATAATTCCTCCATTATATGGCAAGCCAGTTAAAGTGATAATTAAAACTAGAATTTCAAAGTCCTTAAAGTTAATGGACCTGTAGAAAATCTTCCAGTGAAAAGCAGCCTTATAAAAGCCTTGTCAATATATCACAAATCCAAAGGGATCACAGACCAAGAAGAGTTGTTACAGAGAAATAACTCAAGCCTTTAATAGACTGCTTTGCAATGAGTCTTTCAGTCTCTTAAAGATCTATGAATTGAATTTTACCTTCCCTGAGCTGGAACAGCATTAATAATCTTTCCAATATATTTAAAATAGCTAAGCAATAAAGTTGAGAATTTGCAGGTGATGCACAATTAGTCGAGCTCTGAAGTCTACAACTCCAGCACAGTTAGGGGAACAAAGCAAAAGTAAGCTAAGAAAAAAGATACATATAATCATGCCAATTAAAAATATTTGTGAACCTAAACTCTTCTGCCCAGCCTGAGGCAAAGATACAGATATCCCTCATTAATAAAGCAGATGTATTTGGTTAGCTCATCCCCATGCGTATAATAACCTCCTCCCCTGCAGAACTTATTAGAAAGAGCAGAAACGGTACTCTGCTCAACAGAAAAAAAAATGAAAAAGTCTATTTCAATCACAAGATATGAATTTTGTGATGAACATTTCATGCAAAGAAGTGAATACATATGAATATTCAAATAAAACCTCTATACTAGAAGAAATTATAAAAAATAAAATACCTAGCTAATTGCTAAATGTGAGTTCACGAGAGTGCATGCTCATGCATGACTTTTTATATAGAAACAGGCGCTAACATCTAAAAATCGCTTGAAAAGCCTTCTGTTGCAAGCCTCTATTTTCGTCATTGTTGAGAAGGAGCCAGCCCAGTTTGAAACAAGAGGAAGTTGAAATCCTGCATGTCTAAAAAGAGCAAGTGTGACAAAAGTGATTTCTGCGCTGACATTTTGAGGAACTGCAGGGTGAAGAGAACAAATTCTGTCTAGAAGAGTGTGGATGTGACAGATATCACTTGGTTATCAGAACACGGGACCAATATAAAATTTAATATCTAGCAAATTCAGTCCTGCCTTTCCTCCACAAATATTGGGAATGATTTTTTTTTTTTACCTGTCTTCAGACACCCAAGAATATTTTTGTTTTTTTCAACTAGTGACTTTCTTCTTCCTCTAAAATATATTCCCTGCATTTTTTCAAATATCCAATGCTTTTCCGATGACAGTTTAAATCCCAGAGGGACTGTCACATCTCAGGTGGCCTTTTGAGCAGTGCACTTGGAGGCCAAGAGGCCACACCTAAGCTTAATTACTTTCCTTAAATGAGTGCCTTTCCAGTTACATTGCTCTCTGATTTGGATAGGGGTCTCTAAATCACACCAGGCACCTCTGAAGTCGTCTGTACAAGCACAAACATCTCAGGGCAAAGCTTTCCTCCCACATTTAAACAGATGTAGCTAAGATGAAGTGCCTTGGGATTTGTTGGAGACCTCTAGTTTTTGGAGACACTCCTACTGCAAATTAACCGAAATGATCATGAGTCTCTGAAGTTAATGAACAAAGACAAAGAAAGACACGACTTGTGCCTTCAACAGTCATGAAGACAAAACCATTCCCATTAGCCCTAAACCCTCTGTTTCTCTGAGGGACCACATCACATCCTGATGGCAAGCCTGGAAGAGGAGAGGACATCACCATCAGCTGTGACACCTGAGCTCTTGTCAAGACAGTCTCAACGTCTGATAGAGTCCTCATTATGTCTCCTCGTGGGAGAAGAGCTCATGGGCACTCGAGGAACCCCTTTTACACGCACATCAGTTTGCTCTCATCCTTATAACAACTGTGACAGTAACTCAGAGCAATAATAACAGTTTTTTAAATTCAGATGATATTTGATTGACATGTTTTCATGTGAATAGCATCAGAATAGCTATGCGGCTTGCAGATAATGATGGCATCATCTTAGTAGAGTTTCAAATACATTAATTCCTTTTTCCCCAATTTTCCAAAGGCAATTCTCATTCAGTCGGTGCATGCAGCATATTGGATAATGCTTCAACAGCTCCTGGAGGCTTGAATTCAGCCTTTCTAGAAACACCTGCCATGGTTTGGGTCAGAAAATGTGCTGCAGTGTGCTGAATAATTCTAACCTCTGCAGAAGTGTACTCAGGAAGACGAATGGTGAAAGAGTTGGTTGAAAAATTTAATTCTCCTCTCTGAAAGTACTGATATTATTCTAAAATCTGCGATATGGAGATACTATTTTAATTCTATTTTAAACAGGGTTTTTTTTGTTTGTTTCAGTTTCTTGACATTTCTCTAATAAAATTATGTTAATTTTCAGATTCTTTTATTTCGTTTGCATATAAGTAAGAGGCCAGGAATAAAACCAGGCTGCTAATGACAAAAAATCAGAAAACAAAACTAAAAGTCTCTTATGTATTTTAAAAAGGTAAAATAGAACTAATTCTTCTTTGCTAATATATTTACTGTGAGAAATGGAAAGTACACTTAAAAACCTAATGACTAAGCTTTTCTTTGAGTCCTCCTTGTTGTCTTTATAGCTAAACCAAACAAAGCAAGTACAGCCATGCACTCTCTTCTTTAAATGAAATAGTTCCAATATTAATAATAATTTTAATAACAATAATATTTATAATAACAATAATAATTATTATAATTAAATCTAATAATAATGTTCTAATATGGCTCAATATGAAGATGAAGTGTGACTCAGTATCTGTGTTGTTGATGATACTGATACGGAGTGATTTCAAAATATAAATTGTGACGCAACCCCACTGTGGAATATGTCACTTAACATCGTGGATTTGCAGGAATAACACAAAGAGACCGAGTTACTCTCCAACTCACATCAAGCGACTGAGCTTGCTCATCTACTAATTGGTCCTCAGGAAAAAAGCTCTCACTTGGTTCAGACACAGCCCAGGGAAAGGGAGAGCTGAGCCATCCACCTCCACACGTGTCCACCCACCAAAGTCCTGACTCAAAGGTTCACGTGGCTTGCTGCTGCTGCTTCCTTGATTTGATTTCCTCTGCTGCCCTAAGAGCCCCTAGAAATCCACCCAGCAGGCAGAAGTGCCAGAAGCATCAGCCATGTGCCTCAGGACCTAGCGTTTCTTTTATTCCAATGGAGCAAACTGACAGTGACAACCTGAGCATGAATAATTCACCGGGAGGGCTATGTGAGCAGCGTTGCTGGAGCTGTCGAGGCAGAGGAGGGTTTCTCTCCCTAGTTCTCCAAAGGGGTGGTCTGTGAGAAACCATCTGGCTGGACAGTGACCCCCAGTTCATCCCAGTGTACCATGGAGTATCAGTGTGTGTGACACATGGTACTGACCAGAGAGCAAGAAGCCACTGGAGGATACTGGTTTTACGGGGCTAGGAAGAGTGGGGCTGAAGTAAAAGAAACTTTGATGAGTGGAGGTGACAGAGAAGGTGTAACAGGTACCTCTGCACTGGGATACTCGCCAGCCAGGGACCAAGAGGGACAGGGTTGGCACTCCTTTCTCCACCAAGCCAGCTCGCCAAGGTTTCACGTGGTACTGGGCTAAAGAAACCAGACCAAAGTCAACTCACTCAAGAGTGCTTAAAGAGCTTCCTTGTGCCTTCTTTTCTTGAGCATCTGTCCTGGCATGGCAACCAGCGTCTTGAATCGGTTTCCACGCAGTGACACAAAAGTTACGATTTTGCAAAGGTAGAATGAAAAGTGTTCTCTGCTGCTTCTGACATTGTTAATGGAGCAATGAACTGCCAGTGCCAGCTGCTCTGTGAAGTCTGTCTACCATCCTGACAAAGTACAGAGACATTACACAAGTCATTACTCACGTTATCCGTGCTACACATATACAGTGACATTCTAACGGCTGAAGTCAGTGAGACTTTACAGTCGATCCAGCAGAATGACGATTTCATGAGCCATTATCTTACTCACATCAAAGAGAATAACACGTTGGTTTTTTCCAGTGTGACACTTGACCTTCAAATAATCAGAGTAAAGACACCGCTGTTAGAAAAATTTAGTTTAATTGATGATAAAGTGAAACGACCTGGCTCTACAGTTCATGAATGTATCACAAGCTCTCCGAAGAGCTGTGAAGCAAAAAGTAAAGGCTGATGGAGGCAACAGGAACTACCCATGGGCTGTCTGTAGGCACACTGGCTTCCCGGTGGAAATTGGTTGTCTTTGAACTGGCTGAGACACAGATAAAGGAGAAAAAATCTCTTCCATGTGTCAATACTCCTGTGTCATTAAAGTCCTGTAAAGTTTGTACACAGCTGATCAAAGGAAGAAGGTGAGACAATGGGAGAAGGAAAGTGCAGTGAAAGCATGAAACTGAGATCTCAACATTTGGCAGAGAAAAATTGGAGAGCTACAACTCTCAGTACAAAGGAAATGCATCAGACCTCAAATGCATTTTCAGGTCAGATTTTCCAGTAGTTTTCTCAGTGGTATAAAGCCTTAAACATCAGTTCCTTCTGAAATGAGTACCTCAGATGTTTTCATTAGGCCATCAAAATAGCCTTCTCCATAGGATATGTTGGACATAATTTTGAAAAATTCATTTATCCCAGTAGCTATTTCATAGTCTCGGTGGGCCAACATGCAGAAAAAGGTTTTTCCCTTCATGGACACCCCAGCAAAGACAAATCTTCCACCCACATGTTGTAGTCATTTTAAATTGAAAGGTCAACTCAAAATGTTGAAGATTTAATCAGCTTGATGCCTTTGTCCATTGCCAAATATAAACAAAAATGTAATAAATATTACTACACTGAGAAAAATAAATTGACCTCTCATCCAGAGGAGCTTCATATTGTTGCAATGTTCATGCTGTTTGATACACTACCAGTACAAATCATAACTCCATCAAGGTAAACTGGTGGCATGTAGGCCACCAATCCATTAGCTATGGGTCATTGTAAAGGGGTGGCAAGAGATGTGGTCCTTCTAGAAATACACATTTGTGAATAAAATTCAGTATTTGATTAAGCTAAGGTCTCTAGGGTCCCTCAAGGATCAGGACCTCATTGTGTGCAAACACCTTGCCTTTGTGCTCATGAGTTTATGGGACAAGGCAAAGAGGGGAGACATTTAGTGAACTGATGTCCCCATGGTCACATTAGGAGCTCAGAGGCAACACATCCATTGCTGATACAGTGGTAAAATATGCACAGCACAGTTTTTCCTTCTGATTTGTATAAAATGAATCTATTTGATGGATCATCATGCTCTCTTAGGTGGGCATGATAAATAAATCCAGAAGCATTCAGTAAATATCCTCAGCTTCAGGGATTACCAACAGGGGAATCAATTATGTAAATGACTTGTGCCTTTAGTGTTAGATGTACGTACTGAAACTCAAATCAGTCATCAAGAGAAAACTTTACCTTTCTCCTGAAATATAGAAAGTTTTTTCACTTGATTGTAGGTTTAAGCCTTTTTTGCTGCTATGTTTTTTGTGTAAACACTGTAAGTTTAGCCTTACTGATAACAAAGTTTTCTTTACCCAAGAAACTTGTATGACACAGAATAGCTTGGCAGGAAAAGAACAAGCAACCAGCAAACTGGGAAGCACAGACTAGGAATGTTTCATTCATTGAGGCCAACAATTACTGAAGCATGTGCCAAACTTCCTACTTTAATTTAGCTTTCCCACACCGACACGAACAGCGGTAGCACCCTACCAAACCCTGGGGGAAAAAGGGCTAGGTGGAAGGAGGGGAGATTTCAGGTCTTTGGAGAAGGAGCTCAGACACCACGCAGAGCGGTGGGTCTCCTCTGGACAGTCCTGGAGCTGTGCACTCCTCTATGTTTCTCTACCCGCCAATAAAGAGATCCTGCAGAGCCACTCCATGGTCCTGATAGCCTCTTCTGCCTGTCAAGATCTGTCCACCATCACCCTTCATCCAATTTCCTCCATATCAGCTCCATGTTGTCGCCCTCATGATAGGACCACTGCAGTGTCTATCCCACACTACCCCCAAAATATCTGTCCATTCATGTGCCATCACTGTGTCACTGAACTGCCTCCTTTCCTGTTATTTCACATTTTATCCATCCCTTTGTGAGAATTCTCCTTCCCTGACTGTTATCCCTAATCCTTTATCTCCAGATGCAAATTTCCTCCCTCCCTTTCCACCTGGGCTTGACACTGATACCAGACCTCCCTGTCACACCAGGGAATTACGAGCTTGAATTACTCTTGAATCCAGGAGGCACCACAGCTCGCTAAAAGAAAAATCAGTGCACAGCTTCAGGAAACCCTCCTGATGAACCCATAGCCTGGTGTGCTGCAAGGTGAGATAAATGACTAAATTACCCAGTTCCTGTGCTACTGCGCCTTGAAAGATTTGTGCAGCTGGGGGTCTTCAAGGATTGATTTGAGCCAAGGAGGAAGCTGAGGGAGTGAAGGAGGAGTTGGAGGTCACCTTGACACCAGGGGGGCATGAAATTCCCTTCCACCACTGTCTCCCATATGTTACCAGGTTTTCCCTTCCTTTTTCCCTGTTCTCCCTAGTCTCCCAGCAAGTCTTGCCACATCTTTAGAAACTTCCCAGTTTTTCTGCTCAGTGTCTCCCTACTCACAGGTTTCTTCCTGGGGATCTGCAGCTGTCTTTGTTTGCTGAGCTTTATGATGGTGTCACGGTAGGTGCTGTAACAGGGACACTCTGCTCAGGCCATTGATGCTAGGAAACCTTTTTCAGCCAGGGCTGTTCCTTCCTACCCAGGAGGGAAACTTGCTGAGGTGCTGATGCCACGCAGCAAGATCATGAAATCTTGCTGGTTTGGATTGTAAGGGACCTTAAAGATGGTTGAGTTCTAGCCCACCTACCATGGGCAGGGACACCTCCCACTAGCCCAGGTTGCCCAAAGCCTCATCCAGCCTGGCCTTGAACCCCTCCAGGGATGGGGCATCCACAGCTTCTCTGGGCAACCTGGGCCACTGCCTCACCCCCTGCACAGGAAAGCATTTCTTTTTAATACCTCATCTAAAGTACCAGCTAAACTGTCCTGCAGAGCCCCAGCTGCCTTCGATGACAGTCATCTGACCTACAAAGTGAATCCCCTTTGCTATTAACCCTTTAAAGCCTGGTTTAAGAAAACAAAAGCAGAAGAGAAGGGGCCTTCCTAGAACACACACACCACTGACACCGTGCAGGGTGACAGCTCTGCTCCCAAGACGATGCTCCTGTGTGTCTGCAGTGAGGACCTGCTGTAAATCGAGCGTGCACAGCTCTGACGAGGGGGAAAATCCTCCTGAGCATCCAGCTCTTGCACGCGTGCAGAGGCACTCACCAAGCCACAATGACTGTGCTGCAGGGTGTCTTTTGCCTTCTTATTGTGCAGGGATTAAGGCTTGGCTGCCTTGATGAGAAAGCTGTCCTGATTGCTCCCAACCTCCCAGCGCATTCCCAGTTGAAATGGTTTTAAAGAGATGGGAAAGGCAATGAGAAAACAGTTCCCACTCCATCCTTTAAAACAAACTTAATTTTAACACCTAATTATGTGCAATACAGGCTCATTTCTATTTTCTTTGCCAAGCTGCTTCTTGGTTTTTATCTCACAGGGTGCTCACCCTCATGGGAAGGGAAGCTTTGATTAGGAAGAAGGAAAAGCTTTTGAGGGGGAAAAGAAATCATGACCAAGTATTGAGATGAGCAGCACATTTCTGTCTCTGCCACTCACCTGCTCAATGACCTTGGGCATGTTCCAGCGACCTTTGGGGCTTTGGTTTCCCTGCTTTTAAAGGAGGAGGGGAAGCAATCATTTCTCTCCTATGCATCGTGCTTGGAGACACAGGACTGCAAAGTGCTAAACTGGAGCAGTAAAACTGCCAGCTGCAGAGAAGTAGCAGAATCCATCCTTTTTTTTTTCCCCCCCATCTTTCTGAGCACAGCTAATGAAAAGAAAGCCCCTGGCTGAGAGCAAGCAGCGACTGTGAAAGTGGTGCACCCAGATGTCGGAAACACGCTGGAGTGCAGGAATTCAGTGACATGGTTTTTTGCAAATTAATGACTAAATCAATTAAACGAAAGCATGGGATTTCTCTTGAGGAAATCTCTAGTCCCAGTCACAAGGAGAAGGGGAGGGGTTGTGGAGCAAGGATGACATAATCACGTTTGCGAATCACCAGCAGTGTGCATGCTTTAATCCATTAATGGGGTTTTTATCTGTGATCATAAAAAAGCAGGTTACATTCAGCCTGGAAGGGAGTGAGGGTTGGAGGAGAGGGGAGGGGAGAGAAAGAGCAAGAGAGAGAGAGACGGAAAGCGAGAGAGAAAGAGAGCACAATTCACTCAGTGAATTGCTTGCAAGCTTTGGGCTGATAATGAGGGATCTCAGGAGAGCAGTTTCTCAGAATAACCTGCTCTCCTTCGAATGGACCGAATGAAGCCAGTGGTTCAGTCCTACTGATATTTTTTAAGCCCTCCTCGCAGTTTGATGGGCATTTCCCAGTGCTTTTGTGCACGTCTCAGAAAGCGTTGACGTGGAAAGAAGCAGAGAGGAGGGGGAGGTTGGAGAAAAAAAAAAAGAAAAAAAACCAAACCAACTGCAGCTCTTCTAAAAATACGGAGGGCATGCAAGAGTGTGAGCAGGCTGGGGAGGAGGGCGAGGTGAACGCACCTCGCACCATGCTCCCCGGGTGCCGGCGCGGCGCAGTTTCGGAGATGTCCCTCTTGTGACTGGACGCACCATGAGCATCTGGGAGGTGATCTTGGCTTTCGTGGTGGTGGTGCTGATGCTCGTGGCCCTGCTGGCCAACGTCTTGGTGCTGCTGTGCTTCCTATACAGCGCCGACATCCGCAAGCAGGTCCCGGGATTGTTCATTCTCAACCTCACCTTCTGCAACCTGTTGATGACTGTTTCCAACATGCCCTTGACCTTGGCTGGGATCATCTACAAGAGTCAGCCGGGAGGAGACCAGATCTGCCACATCGTGGGCTTTCTGGAGACTTTTCTCACCACAAACTCCATGTTGAGCATGGCAGCTTTGAGCATTGACAGGTGGATCGCTGTGGTCTTCCCTCTAAGTTATCACTCCAAAATGAGGTACAGGGATGCTGCTCTCATCCTGAGCTACACGTGGTTACACTCGGTGTCGTTTCCTATAGTGGCAGCTTCTCTCTCCTGGGTGGGTTTCCATCACCTCTACGCCTCCTGCACCCTGTACAACAAGAGACCGGAGGAAAGGACACAGTTTGTGATTTTCACTGGGGTCTTTCACAGCCTCAGCTTCCTCCTCTCTCTCATAGTCCTGTGTTTCACCTATCTCAAAGTGCTGAAGGTGGCACGGTTTCACTGTAAGCGGATTGATGTGATCACTATGCAGACCCTGGTGCTGCTCGTGGACATCCATCCCAGGTAAGACGTCTGGGTGTCCAGCCAGTGGGACTATTCGCTGCAGGGGATGCGAGGATGGGGTTCGGTGTTGTGTTAAATACGGTCTGATCTGTATCACAGCAGGGGATGGGGAGGGGGAGAAAACAAGCATCCTTCCTGGCATGGCTTACTTTGCATGGTCTTTTAATATCTGCTTATTTTTCTGGCTGTAGAAGCAACTCTTTTTTTGTTATGCTTAAAAGCTTGTTTTGGGACGGAGAGAAAAGAAACAGGCAGTTTGGGCTGAGCATGCCCTTCCCTTTGAGAGAGGGAGCAGATCACTGCCCTTTGTCTCAGAAGGTGGATTTATCAGTCAACAGATTTGCATTTTTTGGCACTGTCAGTGCAAAATGTTGCTGGATCTCTGAGAGGCAGCTGGCTGAGGCTGCACATGTCCCTTCAGCCGGAGTTCCAAAGGGAAGCTGGGCGCTGCGTGCCGCTTCTTCGCCCAGCAGTTTCCCTATCGCTCTGCTCTCTGTAACTTTATCCTTCCCAAAGGGAAAGATTTGCTAGGGAATAACATCTGCAAAATGCATCCTCTTGAAGTGCCTAGACTTAAATCCAAGTGAGGGAGACTGTCAGTAGCAGTGTTAATATGACAAGCAAGGGATGTATGGAGTTCATTTCAAATGAGAATCTTTAAGCACAGGAAAAGTCTCTGGAGGCTGGGAGGATAATGGGCTTAAAGGCAAGCATCAAATGGGTATGAACGTGTGCTGGGATGCTGTTCAAAAGAGTCACACCAGGGATTATGCACAAACTAGAAATCTTGCCTGAGTAGGTTATGTCTCGATCTGTGAGGGATGAAAATTTGGCTGGTGGAGGGAGGGTCGGAGAAAGAGTTTTCCTTGAGTGGGTGGGGGGAACATAGTGGCAAAGCTGAAGGAGAGAAAGCCTTACAGGATGGAAGCGCAAGCAGAGAGGAGGAAACGGAGGGGAACAAAACAGGCATGGCTGGAAGGATGTGGGACTGGGCTGGTGAGAAGGGAGCAGCAGGACGAGCCAGAGTGATGTGCTTGGGAAATGGGGATTTGGGAAATGGGGATTTGGGAAATGAACGTGCATAGCTAAGGCAGGACAGAGCGGGCCAGGGTGTCTGACGGATCAGCGTGTCCTGGTTGAGCGATGAGAGGCTCTGATGAGCTGGGTCAGATGGGGCTGAGACCCAGCTACGAGTGGGATGGGGTGTAAGAGTCAAGGAGTGAGCTTTGGAAAGGGTAAAGTGGTCACAGAGTGGAAAGAAATCCACCCAGTTTGCTCAGAGGAACTAGTTTGTCTTAGGGCTTAGCGTGGCTGAAGCAGGTGATTGGGAAGGAAAGGGTCTGATGTATTTGCCTGGAAAAAAAGTCAGAAAATGTTTTGGCTGGGTAGGGTGACAGAGGGCTGTGAGGGATGTGTGTGCTGCTTGGGAGACAGTCAGAGACTGGATCTTAAGGTTCAGACTGTCTCTGTCAGAGACTGAAGGGAAGGGAAATGTCTTTCAGAAAAATGCTGGCAGCTGGCAGCACAGGGAGGTGTCTGATTTGAGAAGAAGCCTACCTGGAAAAGAGGAAGGCTGAGATCAGCTGAAGAGGACAGTCCCATGCCAGACATCCCCCCTGCCACCCCTTGCTGTCCTTTGCTTGGCAAGCTGGAGGCAAACAGCAGCTCTCTCTGTTTGCAGCCAGCCGGGAGCAGAGCTGCGGGACTGAAGTCACATGTGGCTGTCCTCAAAAGAAGGTCATATTTGGGGAATTCCTAAGCCTAAGGCAAATAAGTCTAAAAGGATCAGGGCAGGACAGCACACTGTTAGAGGAACAGAGACATTTGCTCAGAATTCTCCAGTTAAGCTGTTCAATCTGTCTCTTGACCAAGAATGTGGAGTACAACTTTGGGCAAGTCCCGTTACTGTTCTTGAGAAACACACATATAAATCTTCCCTTATCCTCCAAGTCACACAGAGGGGAAAAAAAAACCCCACCCTTCTGCCCTACGTGCTGTCTGGTTGCTAAACTGTGCCTCGACTGGTCTTAGTTCCCGCACGCACCACGGGATGCGGTGGTTACTCCCAGGCGAGTGCTGGGGCTATAGGAAATAGCAATCGCTGTGCCTAACCCTTCAAGTATGCCTGGACTGCACAGCAAAGCTCAGAAAAAGGGCAAAAATCTCAGTGGTATTTCTCCTCCTCTGTATTTTTTTCTGGTCTAGGATAATTTGAAGGGCGGATTCAACGGGGCTGTGGGATTGACACCTTCTTTTTTTCGGAGGAGACAGGGTATAGGCACTTTGTGTGAGTAACCTGTATCTTATGTCTTGTATCAGGTTATTCTAATGCTTCTCTCTAAGGAAAGAGAGCTTTAGCTTTTTTCTGGACCCATAGTGGTGCTGCCTTAACTAGTGACAGCTAAGACTGCGGAAAGGGTCATTGCCTCCCCTGCCGTGAGAGCCACACAAAGGCTGCAGGTCTCCTGGAGCATCCAGTGACATTCATAGAGCTCTGACATAGCAAAAGCATCATTTGAATTATATAAGTGGTATATAGACAGGCAATTTCTGTGTTTGATATCGTACCTCACAGCACAGACATGGATGCTGGGAGATGACACTTGAGAGAACAAAGTTTGTAATCCTACCTTAGATCACCCTAGCTTTTCTGGCTTTTTGCACGGTTTAGTTTCAACACTGAGAAATGTGTACGGAC
Source organism: Pterocles orientalis (assembly GCA_011057875.1). Classification (NCBI taxonomy): domain Eukaryota; kingdom Metazoa; phylum Chordata; class Aves; order Pterocliformes; family Pteroclidae; genus Pterocles; species Pterocles orientalis. The sequence continues at coordinate 944,946 of WKFP01014989.1, read as the reverse complement.
AATTTGCCGCTTCCTCTGACTCAGAATCCGCCCGCGAGGGGGTCTAGCGACAGGCGTTCTGACAGATGGCTTTATTACCTGTGACTGGGAAAGACACGAGTGATCTCCTGAAGATCATTCAAGACAAGTACAAAAGGAAGCCTCGACATCCCACACAAAATCGTGTGAGTGTTTAGGGCACACGTCCTTTCAAGTTAGCTTAGGCATTTTTACTGGATGCTGCTTTTTCTTGACTTTGTTCTTAAGACCAAGATATCTTAGGTATTGTGAGAAGTTTGGGCAAGACCTCACGTAACTGCTTAACCCATATATTTCTTAACCCAAATTATCTATACTATCTTTTTAGTGTATCCAGCTTTACAGATGTTAAGGTCCAGTATCTCATAAACTTTGTTTAAAATACCAAATCTTCAAAGGGATATACCACAGATTTTCCCAGATATAAATATCTTTAAATGAAAGCTTAGTCAGGAATCCAGTTCTATTACCGGTGTCACTACTGGAACTTGCATATATGTTCTTATCTCAGTGCATAACAGTCTGTGCAAAAGCAAAATACCCATGTGTGTACATTGTCTATATGCAGGAACGAGATAAAATACCTTCCTCTGTGATGTGGTATTTATTAGCTGCATCTGGAAAGGCTGAAAAAAAAATATTGGTTGAAGTTTATCAGGACTATCTATCAGGGCTTCCCAAGTCCTGTGTGGGCTCCAGGAGGCAAAGACAGCTTTGTACGTGCCAGTGGGGAAAAGATATAACTGGGGAAACTGAGACAAAAATACAATACCCTTTACATCCTATAACATCACCCTAACTGAACCTACTTTGGAGATTTCTTTTCCTGTGTAGCCTTGTGCCTGGGATACTAGGAATTTAATAACACAGGTCTTAAGCAAAGCTCTTGAACCTCTAAGATCATCCATCTGCACCTAAAAATACTCCACGTTCTCCAGCTCTCGCAGAACTGAAAGCACATAGGTTCCCTTGAAAGGTGTTTTTTTTTTTTTTCCTTCTCAGCTGTCATTTCTCGCTGCAAATAACTCATAGAACACGTAACACTTTCTGATGTGTTTTCGTTATACATAACTATATTCTTTAAGAGAGAGACGATTTGTTATTTCAAGCAGAAAAACCTTTTCCTCCAGTATTTTGTTCGTTTTGCCATCATGGCAGCTGCTCTGAGGACCGGCAGTGTAAGACCAGATAGAAAATGGATAAAAGGAAACATGTTCTCTTTAACACGACCCAAAGGCAACCTAAGAACTCACTGCCACAGGGAAACACACTGAGATCCTCAGGAGACAACATTCATTTAGAAGACGATTAAAAACTTGCAGGTACAGCAAAAAACATAAGGGTATGGCAATAAAACTTGCAGCTATTAACATATATGAATGTGGAAAGTGACAGTGTATCACCAGTTACAAAATTACAGTGAAAACAGAAATACCAATCAGTTACAAAATTCAGCACATGGGCCAGACTCGAGACTTGTGATTGCTTTACCACAGGACCTGTGCAATGGGTAAATACATAGCAGCGTAGAGAGGGATTTCAGGATGCAGCCTGGCTTTGGTTTCACCCTTTCCTAAAGGGTCTAGTTTGATTTTGCCCTTTCCCAAAAAGTCTAGTTCAGGTATGGCTCTGGGAGATACAAACAGTGCTGCCCATCCAACCCACCTGCCTGGAGAAGACAGTAACTTGTCCACTTCCCTCGGCCAGCAGAGGAGTTACACAAGTGGGTAGAGAAGGAGGATGGGTTTTCACATTATCACTCTTTTGGCAAGCAAATGTGCTGACCTCAAAGGAGATCTCCTGCAATGGCAGATTGCTCTCAGCCCAGAGCTCCCATCACCTTGCTGGGACACCGAGGGTCTGAGCAGCTCTCTGGTTGTCTGCTGAGACCACCACGGGGACACTCAAAGGAGAAGTTCTTGTCCCAAAATACCAAAGGTAGGAAAAAAACCGAAGTGTGACTAATTTATACCTGTTTAGTTGGAAACAAGGCTAGTTTGAGGCCAGGAGTCAAAATATCACAGGGCGGAGGATTTATTACACAATTCCTGGCTTTGCAGAGCATTCAGCACGGCGGCCGTGCAGAGCCGCACAAGCTGCCGAAAGATTTATGAGCACATGGTACACAGCCACGGGATACAGTGATTGCTCCAACATTGGTCTGAACGTTCAGAGCATGTTTTTTTTTTCCCCATTATGATTTTACTGTGTTTTATTGCTTATCTTGCTGGGAAGTTTCTCCAGAGGTAGTAGTGTTGGAATGACTGTTTCTAGGGAGGTAGCAGGCTGACGACCTCACTTGGGATGTTTTCCAAATTTCTGAATATCCTAAGGCATACCCTGACCTGCAAATGCAGCTTACGGTAATTCCAAAAGGAGCTGAACTGAATTCAAGGCTGAATTCCACCAATTTGACCATATATAAGTTGATATAATGGGGTCGTGTGCATATAAATATATAATCCTGTATTTCTCAGTAACTGTTTTTGGAGGATAAGATGATCATACAACGCATTAATTATTGTCCCATATAAATGCAGCACTGGTATTGTCTTGTGTGAATTACAACAGTTACTGGAAAGATTGATATCCATCATTCCAACAGTAAAGCCGTTAAAATCTGCTACTTGCTATTATGATTCATGTTCTTGTTTGTGTTGAATGTCACACAGCGTAAGAGAACGTTGTCTAGAAGAGCAAAGGAGACGGCGGCAGCGAGCAACCAAGAAAATCAGTACCTTTATTGGTACTTTTGTTCTTTGTTTTGCACCTTACGTAATTACAAGGTAAGTGTGATCCTACATCCTGGAAAAGACTACTGAGATGCTCTCTTAACTAGGAGAAGTAGGGCGCTGTTATCCAGAAAATGATTCAAGTCTCCTGTGAAAATTTTGTGCACTGTTTCCACTCCTACGATGGAGATTGCATGTACTGAGCTAGCAAAAAAAAGATCATAGTGCTTACTCGGCACAATCCTGATGCAGTCTGGGAGCCAGACTTTGGTCAGTCAACCCAGTCAAGATGCTAGTCTCATGGGAGTGATTTAGGAAGTCAGTCTACAGGACTTTGCAGAATTTTTACAGGTGAAGAAGTGACTTACTCCTCAGATCACCTCCCTGTTGATTTGCAGGGCAAGGCACTTGTCTGAATAGGTCAGGCTGTAAAAATCCAGTCAACAAGATCCAGCTGAGGTGAGAGCAAGGTCCGCAGACTTAAACGGTAGTTTTGGCTGACTAGATAGAGTTTACTAGTCATAAACATCAAATATCAAAGTTGTTCTGTCTCATAGCTGAAAAGTATATTCTTGTGATTTATGGTCAGATGTCTATCTGTCTACTAGCTTATCTTTGGAAATAGCTCCTGTGGGAAACATGAAATTACTCCTATGAAACATAAAATATTAGAAAGTGAGAATATCCAGAAAAGTGTTATCTAGTTGCTGGACAAAATTTACAACCTACATTCCTTATTAAAAAAACTCTGGAAAAACTGAAATGCTTCTGCAGAGAACAGAGAAAGAAAAAAATATTTTTAAAGCATCACCTACTATAATACTATCAAAAGGAAATTTTGGGGACTTCAGTCAAACTAACATCCTTCAGAAAAAAATAATTGAAAATCTGAACCAGCATAAGCATACAGCCAACCCTAAGGTTCTCCAACTCAGCAGAATAGCCTAAATTTCTACGTTTAACAAAACAATTCACAAGAAGGTCTTGGAGTCTCTTAGTAGAAATGGAAGCCTGCATTTCACATTGATTTTATGTTTGTGACAATAATAGGTAATTGATTCCTGCTGCTCATTTGTAAGAATATCTTGCAAATACATTTGCAACTTTGTTACTAGATTTCCCATCACTTTCACTTGCAACAACGTTGCAAATACATTTGTTGCTAGATTCACCTCCACTTTCACTGAACAGTCACAAGAAGACGCTCCATGCCACACGCTGTAAAAAGCTGTGAAAGGATTTCTACTTATGGACATTTAGCCTTAGTTCTCAGGCTATGAGATATTAGAGTATTGTTCTCATTACAATTGGTTAAGTTCCATTTTCTGTTGGGTCTTTGAATGTCAGGAAAACCATCACAGTCACAGAATATCTTGCAGCTCCATCCTGAGTGCTCTAACCAGGAGTGTCAGAAGTATTTTCGTGCTTCTCCATGGGCGCCCCACCCTAGCATTCAGGCACCACCTCCCCACCTCCTCTTGACTCTGAGGTGTCCCAGTAGCCCTAAGATACAGAAGAGGGGTTCGAAAAATCCCGACCGTCCTTGTTTTAGTCCATACGAGGATCACCTAAATGTTCTCCTGAGTTGTCAGCCTGTTGAGGACTAACAGCTTTGCCAGAGAGAGCGACCATGAGAAGAGTCAAGACGCAGGGTCTTGAATGCATGAAGAATGGATGAAGGGTTGGGCAGGTGGGGCAAAGAATGTAACTTTTCTGGCCTTTCCAGTTCTGATACATCTAGGGGTATTGCTGCACAACAGGCTATGTGGAATTCCTTCTTCAGCTCCTTGAATATTCCCTGAGACCTTGTTGGACACTGTGCCACATGGATGGATGCTGGAGGATGCACATTACTGTGGTTCCCTGTCCCTCACACATACAGCTTAGGGGTTGAAGTCGAGGGGATTAAGAGGCTTTTGAACTTCATCATGTAAGCAGATATGATTTTCTGGACTAGGGCCAGTACTTTGTGTTCACAAGATAGGGGCAATCAATCATGGTGCAAGGCAGTGAACAGAAGACAGCCGATGGAGTGTACTGCTCAGCCTCTCATTTGGACAGCCAGATCTAATCAGCAATGTGCTTCAATTAAGCGTGCTTTAAGTACTTCTTGAATTGAGGCCTGAAAACAGCAAATCACAAGGTTTTACTATAACAACACCTCTCTGCTTGCCCACTAAAACCAAACAGTTGTCTCAAGCAATTCTGTGAACTAGTGAAGGAGTTGTGCTTTCAACCCCATACAGATAAATTCTTCTATGGATAAACCAGAGTTTTTCAGATAACACTAAGGTAAAAATCAGATTAGGCACCTCTTTTATCGAGAAAACACCCTTCTAGTTAGTCCATTGGCTGACCTTAAGTAGTATATTAGTAGAATCTGATTCTTCTTGATTCAGTGTTTCCACTGTACCAGTATGAAAGATGAATTACCCCATATTGTATATTTCTAGGCACAGCTTGGTTCTTGGTTTGTAAAAATTCTATTAGTACAGATCTCTTCTATTGCTATATTTATCATTATGCAATTAAAAAAAAATTGCTCAAACCCCTTTTCTCCAAGGAGATTTTTCACAAGAAAAAATTAAATTAAGTCGTGCTAATTTCCAATATTCATTTCCAACTCCAGGTATTTCATCCTGAAATACAGAACTTTACTCAGATAAGTTAATAAGTCCTGTCAATGTATGAGGAAATTGGCCTTAAATTAAAAATTCTGAAGTACTATCAGGAAGAAGTTCACAGCCCCAAGCCCCCAGGTTACAGGGAATCAAGAGATTCAGTCCACCAAGCAAAAAAGTGAAAATAAAGTAAAATCAAGATAAAACTCATGGTCAGGTTATTCATATAATTGACACAAAAGAAACAGCTAAAGTTTAATTTTGGTACTATAGGACTTGTGTGGGGAAAAAAAAATCAGAATTAGGCACAAACAGAAATATTAGGAATGCGAGCTTTAAGAGCTGATCCAGATTCTTGGGGAAAGGAGTGAACTTCTGAAAAACAAGACAATTTATCTTGTTTGAGACTGTGATCTATTCAGAGTTTTCTCCATAACTCAGTAAAGTTCTCAGGTTTAAGCAGTGCACAACAGACCAGTTGCCATTGTCGCAGCCTGTCAGCTGGATGTCTACAAGTTCAGTAAAATATATAAAAAAGTAATTTATTTAAAAAGATATATATATATATATATTTATAAAGGGTTTTCAGGGTGTATTATCTGCATAAAAGACCAAGGTCTTAATTTTCAATGTAGCATTCTCATTTGTTTACTGAAAGTGAAATAAAAGAATTGGATACCCACGTGATGTGACACTCCACAGATTCATAAGTTTCTAAAATATTAACAAATTATCACAACAAAACAGTCTGTAGCTTTGAAATAAAAAGGTATTGAACACCAGACAGTAGAAGAGTGGCATATGAAAGCAAGATAAGGAATTGTGTAGCTGATACCATAGAATTTAATTTACAGGTAGCACTGAAATACTAATGCTCCTTCACTGCAAATGTCTTCTTTTTGGCTGGAACATTTTGTGAAAATTGAAGCTATGCATATAATTTTCCTCATAAATGAGAAACAAAGCTGTCTTTCGAAAGCAATAAAGTCTGCGATATGCCCTGAAAGACTGAAATCTAATTGTTTGTAAACAAAATGGAATTGCATAGCTTGGGGTTTGGCTGTTTTTACTACTTGATATCTGCAAATGTAACTTACTATAAAAATAATACACAAGAACTGTGAAATATGTAAATATCAAGGACACTGAAGCAACACAATCAAAGAAAATATTTAAATTTCAGCTGACAAAAGTGTAGGCTTTTTAGTTGATCAGTCAATGAAGGTAAAATTAGCGAGTCTCGGCTTGCAACCCTGAAGTGTCTATTTGATATGTTTAAATGGATTATTAACATCTCGTAGAACTGATCGACAGAGACTCAGAAACAAATTTGTCATATTTTGGTCATTCAAGGCAACCACTTAATTTAACAAAACATAATCAAATTCACATCTGCAAAGCACTCAGTAAAAGCAAATCAGCCAGATGAAATTCAACATGCTGACATTCAAATTGCCAAGAAGGCATCAAATATATGAAGTGGAGAATAACAAGAAGGATGGCTCGTGGTAGATTACAAAGTAAATATGACTCAGTAGGTGATTAACTTCCTAATAGTCAATTTTCATTTTAGAGCATACTACCATGGGTGCTACAAGCTACATTTTATTAAACAAGAGAGAATACAGTAGATAAGACCATCGTCACCTCAAGTACACAGTAATTACGCCTGAGTTTGGACCTTTGTAAGAAAGATCTCAACCATGAGTTACAAAGACAGGTTGAAAGAACAACATTTGTTCAGTCAAAATGAGAGAGAAATGTGACAGATGACAGTTCTTTGGTATCTCAAAGCTGCTTACAGCTGAGCCAAGCGGCACCAGTGGAGGAGCAAGAATGATTCCCAAGTATTTTCATGTAACACAGCTTGGTCACCTCAAATGTCTCACACATCTGTGAACCCAAAGAGTATTTTTGGCCAATGTCACCACCCCTAAAAGCATCATTGTACAGGTGCACCTCACTTTCAATAGAAGCAATACACAAAGGGATCAAATCGCTAGCACAGAGCACACAAAACTATGCTCAGGATTAGAATTACCAACACCATGCTAAAGGCACTGCAGGAGCTGCAGACCCATGGTGCTAAGCCCAGCACACACCTAGGAAGAGACCAAATTTTTGCCGTGGAGATTGCAGTCTAAGCAAACTAGAATAGAGAGAGAAGACAGAAGCTCATAGTCAGTGGTGTAGCAAATTAAGGCTCCTTAGACCCACTTTCGTGTTCAAAACACCGGACTGTGCCATCTGCCAGGGCTATTTTAAAAAACATGGTGTAGGGAAAGTTTAAGGAATGAGAATAGAATGACTGAGAAAAAAAATCCTCATCTCTAAACTGCTTGAAGTACTAACACTATTGTCATTGCTGCTGAAGGAACTGTGCTAGAAATTGAAGTATTTTCCAGGCGGGTTGAAGAGCCCCTGCTGCTGAAGCGAAAATCATATTTGCCATTGCATAGTGAGGGTCTCTAGCAGTACATGCATCTGCTCCTCCCCTAGAAAAATCGATAGTTTCTCAGCAGCTATACAGAGATATTGAACAGAACTGCCCTTCAGTGTTGCTCAAAGACATGGGGAAAGAAAACTTTATGGAGTTATCAGTATTTCCCTGTCAAAAATTCTCTAAGTCTCAGCACAAATGAGAGCACAATGGGCTAGTGGGAGGTGTCCCTGCCCATGGCAGGGGGGTTGGAACTTGATGATCTCTAAGGTCCTTTCCAACCCAAACCATTCTGTGATTCTATGATTCTACGACTTCGGACTAAATTCTTCAACATTTATCATGGCAAATGATCAAGAGAGCCTTTTAGGAGACAACACATCCAAGATCCACTTCCAGCCTCAGTATATGTACAGCTAAATGTACAGAGTCAAGGATGCCCTGAAGTTCAGAGGTCAAGACAGAAACAGATCTGAAGTTTACACTTGCAGTCTCAGAAATGTATAAGGGAGCACCACATTAGTATTTTCATGAGTATGACTTTATTTTCTTTTGTTTTCTTGCAATTGCCCAGGAATAAATCAGGGTTTTGGGGCGGTCACTGAGTTACAGCTCTGTTGTCACTCTGTGTTTTTAATACGAATATTCACTCTTTCAACCCTCCTCTTTCCACAGACTTGTTGAATTATCCTCTGTGGTCCACATCAATTCACACTGGGGAATCATTTCCAAGTGCTTAGCTTACAGCAAAGTCGTTTCAGACCCTTTTGTGTACTCTTTGCTACGGCATCAGTACAAGAAGACATGGAAAGACATCATCAACAAGATCCTCAAGAGAAGCTCCATCAACTCCTCTGCCCTGACGAGTGAATCGCACAATCGGAATATACTACAGCTGAACGAATGAGGAGCCTGGTATGGGACCTACAAGACACATAAAACATGGGAAACAAAAGTAACTGGTCTATCCCCAGTAGCTATCCTCAGCTGTCAAGGTTTTGGAGGGCAGTCACGGACAGGTTCAAACCCAGGCTGTGTCCCCTGATGGAGGCAGGCTGCTTTGTACCTCCTGCCTCCGACTAAAAGAGTTTTAATGATGCAGGGTCCTGCAGGCTTCGCAAATACAAATCTCCCATTGACTTCCATCAGCGATTACGCATACTCAGAGGGTAAAACGCTAGCCCTCAGCAGAAGGACTCATGAAAGTAGTGGGAGCAAACTGGTGGCATCATAAGACTATTCTAGAAATCTGCACAATGATATTTGTGTTGCATTTTTCACTGGCTGCAGGTAAGGCTGCTTCCAATGGGGCTGTCAACCTGGCTTTACAAAAACCACCCCAAACTGGTCTCTTGAGTAGGTCTCATATAGAAAACTCTTAATAGGAAAAGCTTAATAGAAAAATCTTCACCTAGATACTTGTACAATGCCCAACACAACTTTCAGCCTTTTCCAATACATATTTTTTTAGCAATCTTGTAGAACGGAATGAAGAGAAAAATAATTTTTGAAGTATGCTACAGGCTGGATTCAGACACATCTTCTCAAAGTTTTCTAAGTAACTTCCACAGAATCTCATCAGTTTTCTCCCCATTAAATGTCTGAAAAGTGAAAATGGCAGACAGCATGGAAAGGTCAGGATGTCTCCTGCCTACCTTCCAGTATATCTGAGCTATAAAGAGACGAATTTTGCCCAAAGCTGCAGAACTGAGCTCTGTGCCCAGGGGAAACAAACAAACAAAAAATCTTTTTCTGAAATGTTGTTAATCCCACTATGTTTCTACAGATACATTATGTAAAGGAAAAAATTAGCCCAAAGCTGAGTTTAAAATCACCATTTCCAAAGCAAGAGGAGCAAAAATAATAGATTCCCCCCCCACCATGAAAGTGCAACCAATAGTGTGAATCCCCATCCAAACATGCAAATCTCAGAACATTTCAGTATAGACTGTAGCTCTGCATAGTAAAGTTTTTAACATTTGCCATGCATCCACTGCAGCCTGCAGCTAACATAGGCCTAAATACCAGTAAAATTTTGAAAACCAGAGACAATCCTACAAGTCATGCTTGCTCCAACACCGCCATAGTATTTTAAATTTTGTAAATGTTATTTAGTTCATTGTAAGTACAGCTACAGCTGGTAGATGGCTTCATAACTGTCACGTGGACATGTGATGCTGAAGTCATTCTCATGAAGAATTACTTTCCTTGGTAATTTTCAGTGACTTTCTCAATCCAGTGAAAACACTATGAAGTGACAGTTTTTCAAGCGTTAATTAAGAAGTAGAATATCAAGAGCAATAATTAATCAGTTGCCATTCCTGTTGCTATGATTTTTAGGAATACTCAATTGTTAAAACAACTTGCATTAACGGCCTGTGTTGTCCTCATAAACTCTTAAAATTATTTTCAAACTTTTGGTTTCAAATGCGTCACATTTATACTCTGATTGCCAAAAGTCTTACTACTAGTTCTGACCTTAATTCTGTTCACATTTTTCTCCAGCCGCTGACTTAAAGTCCATAAGGCAATCATAAGTTAATGTTAGGAATGAAATTAATTTTTACGGGTAGTTCAAGCAAGCTTTTGTCCAATGACCATTTGTGAGGGGAAATGGCAAATTCATGCCCAAATTTTCAATGGTCTTGGTTAATCAGGCTTCATGCATAATAACAGCTGACCTAGCTGGCTATACTACTGCCCATCCCTGCTCGTATTCTGACTGTCAGTACCATATTGGAGAAAATTTCTGGCCAGTGATTCACAGCTCAGACAGGCAACTTGGTGAGGGTCTTCGCCCCAAGGTCAGTGGATGTGGGGTTATACCTCAGTGGTTGGTCTGGAGAGCCTTGCCTTAGCCCTTGCCCTGGCATGGCTCTACAGCTGCAAAGAACCATGTTAATCTATGAATTTACATTTTTACATGCTTTATAAATGGAAGAATTAGTATAATAAAGACCATTAACTACCATAGAAACAAAATTTTTCAGCTTAACTATTAATTTTAATTATAAAAAATAACAATTAAAATATACACACAAATATAGTCACAGAATTGAAGTGAGTTTTTACAACACTGCGCTCCAAATTAGACCTTTGCCAGATTAAATAGTCTACCTCATCTTAAAAATTTTGTTTCTTAGGCTTAACATAATTTTCCCAGGTGCAATAGACAAAACCACCCAGTTCATTACTTGTTTCTTCAGAAATTCAAATAATTTTGATTACTTGATTTTATCAGAATACAGGATATTAGAAACTTGATTATTAGGGAGTTTAAAATGATAAAAAGCTCTATATCAGATTCTTACATTTTTTACTAAAACCACTTAAGTAAACTACAACAGGATGATTGTTGAAGTCCACAACCAGTGTCAATTTACATGTGGAGCTGCTGCCAAAGTCAATGGGAGGTTTGTATGTCAATAAACCCAGCTCCAGAAGGATTTCAAATTTGAAGCCAATTGTTCAGATGATTTCCCAGAAAAAAAAGAAAAAACCAAAAACCAACATTGTACACTTAGGATGGCTAGTAAAAGATGGAGAAGAATACAGCATCGGACTTGTCTATTTATGCTTGTGTTTCAGTCAGTCACTGGTTGATTTATGTGTCACCATGAGCAATAAATCTCTCCCCAGGTATGTGTTGAAAAATTTGTCTTTCTTTCATGGTGCCTTTCTTCTAGCATTAATCTTATACCAGAGAATAAATACAATTTCTCCTTCCTTATGTCAGCTCTCTGACACATTGTCATATTTCTACCATCTGAAGCAAGCGAGAGTTGTAAATGCTGGTGCTTGACAAACCGACCCAGTATACAAAACAAAATTAATACCCTGATGTTCCCTGATGACATCTTATAAGATACTAGAAATATGATACTGTGGCTTGTTAAGTGCTAGATGTTCAGCTGAACTCTTCTAGGCAACCGGCAAAAATTTCTAAAATGTACGTCTAAGTGATGAATGTAGATGTGAGTAACTTTGTGTCTGCTGAGTATTTCGTGTACTATACAACACTTCCACTGGAGTGAGTTAGAATAACGATGGGAAATGTAACGCGTGGTACTTGATTCTCTCTGATCACGAAGCGGAACTGTTCCCTTGTCTAACACAAGCGTGCGTGTGTGTGTGGGATTTTCCATTTGTTATTTAAATATTTTTGGAAAAAAGTTTGTAAAGTATGGCTACAATGTGTGCCCAAAATATGGAACTGCATGTGCAAAAATTGTGCAGCTGCTTCGGCAATATGCAGTTTGCTGTTTGTTGGTATCTGCGATCCATGTGCAATATCCGTTTCGCACATGCATGTTCAATTAACATTTTCTCCATATCTTGTAAATTTGGCAGGCAGAACGTTGGCAGACGATTAAGAGAACTTAGTCCACTATGTCATTTTGTGGATTCTGAGTTTTCTCCTCCGTTCATTTTAGTTATTTGTAAAATCTCAGAGCCCTAACTATGAACTAGGATCCTGTTTTATATTATATTTTTGAGCAAGTTTGAATGTGAAGCTCTGGGTAATTGCATTTGGCAAAAACTGTGAGTGACTGAGAAGAGTTTATTGAATAAACACAAGGTCCTCTCCTGACATAAATCAGCATAATAATTGGTTGATTCACCAGAGGATTTGATCCCATTAGATAACTCTATCCAGGTTTTATAGATCAGTCTTTTAAATGTGTAGGGCCCTGCTTTCATGGTACTTACAAATGGAAAAATGTAAATAGAATTTAGTGTTCCTCACGGATGTACATGCCAGCTTGTAATGTCAGGCAACTGCATGACCCTCCTCTAAATAAGTTCCATCCCTGCTTTTACTTCTGGAGAAGACGACCCCAACAACCTGTTTGCAGAGGTCCTTAATCAGACTTCTGATAACTTCTCAAGTTTTATTTCTGAAAAAAAAATCAAATCTAGATATTTAAAAAGTTCCAGACAAATTCTTATGGAGCCTGATGACATCTGCAGCAGTAGCCAGGTGTATCACATATCAGCTGAGGTTGGACAGGACTTCTGGAGGTCACCTTCTCCAGCCCCAAGAGGCACACCACTGCCTCTTGCTAGTAGTTTACCATCTCAGTTTTGCCAGTGCATCTGTTTGCTCTGCAAGAGTGTTGGGAAATGCTCTTAGTCTGCCTCAGGTCAACAAAAAAAAAAAATTTATATTTTTTTCTAAAAAATAATTTTGGTAAGACATCTTAGACTTAATTTCAAAACCAGCTGCATTCGAACAAGATTAGAGTTCATCCAACTGCGGCAGAAATAGATGTGGACGGGAGGTTGAGGATTGGGAAGGCTGGGAACTAGAAACTTGGTTTGCTGCTGTTGCAATGATATTTGCTAGCAGGATTTTCCCAGTGACCTATCGCACAGCCTCCATAGGAAGATCCTTGTTGGGTTGGGAAAAAACATGGTTTTCAGATGGACTGTGTGGAAACTACTCACATTGTTTGAATGACCAGAAACCACCTAGACCTGGATGAGTCTTGCCTTAGGAGACCATCTAATTCCTAAAGCCCAGGAGATGTTGGTAGTTTTCAGAAAGTAATTTTTTTCTGGACCAAAATGTCTAAGGTTTCGTAGTTCCTTTACTTCTCTTAATTCTAAACGAAGAAGGCGCTGATGGCTCTGAATATCTTGTTTTATATGTTTTCACATATGCAGTGAATACCTTTGAAACAATCCTTTGGAAGTTGCTTGCTTTCCACTACTGTTAGATCCTTCACTACTGTTAGGTCCCTAAACTAAATGTTCTTGTGTTTACATGAAGCCTAAAAGCAAAGCCAGAGATTTCATACCTGTGTCATCTCATGCTTATTTGGCCCTCAAAATCACAAGATATTTCAGCACATCACATTCAGCACAGAAACCTCAGTTAGATCCCAGTCCTATGGTCACTATGGGTTTGCTTCAGCAGGTAGCCCTGGATAGTTAGGGCTAAGAGTAGGCTTATGTATTTGCAAAATCAGGGATTATATCTTTGTAACCTACTCAAGACTGACTAAGCGAGAACAACATTTTAGCCTTAAATCTAACTTTTTTTTTTTTAATTTGCTTTTTATGCTTCCAGTATTCAGTATCTCATAAATCCTTGATGGGGAAAGTTTCTTTATGAAAACCATCCTGCTCTAAAAGGCAGCTGTCCCTGTGGAAGGGGTATAAAAGTTTACACGGAGAAAAGAGCTGCTGCAGCCTTTGTCTAATTCTTACCTGTAGTCACGGTGTGTACCATATAAATATGTATTTAGGATTGTTGGTTTTTAAGTAAATAATTCTGATATAATGAACTAGAGAGGTTGTTATAATTTATCAAATATGTCTATATTTATAAGAAAGATGGTGAGCCCTATAGACTGTAAGTGCACTTCAGAAATCTGTCTATTGAGAAGCAAATGCATCAGGTCGAAGATGGCATGCATGTGTGGGAATTTTGTAGTAAAATATTTTTTTGTTGTTGTTGAAGAAATACTATTGCACATGGTTTCAATGTACCCAAAGGCACGAGTCCACAGGGTTGATTAATAATCTACAAAGATATATTAGAAAAAGGATCTCCATTTAGAGTTATTAGTGAATACTAGGAAATGGTTTTCTAGTCACTGTGGTTGTACAATCAGACCTTTAAAACAAACAGCAAAAAATTGAAAGCTCCCAACCTCCTGGGATTTGATCCAGCAAGAGTTTTCAAAGAAAAAGAAAACCAGTGCTTTCGAACGAAATGTCAGGACATCCTGATGAGATACTACTGGGAATGCAATGTGGCCAAGGGTGGGAATGTGGCTATAGCCATCCTCTTGCTGACGATCACAGCTAGTCCTGTTTAGTCATGTTGCACTTATGCTAGCTTGAGTTCTCGAACAAAAATTTTAAAAAAACTCTGTTGAAGATCATGGTGGTTTATGTAAACTTCTAACCATGAAATCCTTATGTGAAGGCACATAATTTCTACGCCTCCCGCCTTGTTAATGTGATCAGTGAGCTACAGAGGAAAAGAAAATCTCATGAACAGAATGATTTTTGTTTGGAAAAGAATGTCGCAAAAATACTTGTTGCCCTTAGGGTCACATGGCAAACGTGACAAGGCTGGGGACAAGTTCTCCATGCTCTGCCATCCAGCCCAGCCTCATTTGAGTAAAATAAAGCTACCTGCATCAGCCAGAGTAAAGAATAAGTCTTTTTATAAAAGAAAACATAGGGCTTCCCAGTTAAGACTTCTGAAAAATTGTTATCACAGATTGCCTTGGAAAATAGAAATAAATAACTAAAAGGTGCCTTGATTTACCTTTATTTACACACAGGGCATTTTTTCTAATCCTTCTATTTTTTTTTTCCATGGTGTTTTTATTTTCTCAAGATCACTTTAGGATGAAAAATCCCATATATTTGGCAATCACTAATCATTCCCTTCTGAATTCTTGCAGGAATGCAATATATTACTAGTCTTTCCAGATACAGTTGGACACAAATATTTTCCCCTAGATTAGATTATTAGATGATTACTTGTTTTAAAAAAGCTATGGGGGCTGGTTTTACAAATCCTTGCTCTAAGGACAATGGCGTTGCTTGGATGAGTAAGGACCATTCATATAACGAGAGCTATAAAAGGTCCAGCCTGTGTATTTAAACTTTTTTATTTTGTTCTGCAAGTAATGAAAATAGATGGTTTCTTATTGCTAAAAGCATCTAGCCCTTCTGAAGAAAGATAGTTCTGAAATAAAATGAATAATAGCTGCTGTAGATAGGGCATGTTTTGATTATATTATTATAAACAAACCATTATAATTTATTGCATTTTACTTTTTTTTTTTTTGTATAACAAGGGGATATAACTGCAGGCTCTATTTATTTAGGAAAAAAATGGCAATATAAATAAAACCTTTCTAAATTGCATGGATAGAGAGATGCACAGACCAATTTCTAGTGAAAACATGCTCAAGAGTGCCAGGAGTTAACATGGACTTTAGGGTCCTAGGTAAGCTAAACTCCCAAGAGATGTTTCGGAGATACAGATTCATTCATGTAAAGGCAGAGAGATAAAATCTTGCTATATTAGTAACTATCGTTTACAGGAATACAATAAAATAACTGACTTCAAAGTTTTGAACAATGGGGCCTGTGCTATCTATTTTGTTTACAATGGCTTGTGCTTTGTGAATACATATCAAACGGTGTAATATATTTTTATTATGTAGAGTTAATGGTTAATATAAAGTGACATATATAAATAAATACCTACTATATATGTATATTGTGATTTTTGTCAAATTTACTGTTAATGAAATGTGATTATGAATAAATGACTTTGTGTGAGCTATTTTTTCATATAAAAGTTAACGAATTAAAAAGTCTGTTTCACTTAATTGTTGCAAAAATGAAGCCTGTCATGTCATTGCAATGACACGACCTGATCAGTCCTGCTCATTTTTAGACAAAAACTACAGACAATCATGATAGAATATTACTTCACTGCAGCTGTGAGTAACACAGAATCACAGAATCACAGAGTGTTAGAGATTGGAAGGGACCTCGAAAGATCATCTAGTCCAATCCCCCTGCCGGAGCAGGAACACCTAGATCAGATCGCACAGGAACGCATCCAGGCGGGCTTTGAATGTCTCCAGAGAAGGAGACTCCACAACCTCTCTGGGCAGCCTGTTCCAGTGCTCTGTCACCCTCACTGGTAAAGAAGGTTTTTCTCATATTCAAGTGGAACCTCCTATGTTCCAGGTTGAACCCATTGCCCCTTGTCCTATCACTGGATGTCACAGAGAAGAGCCTGGCTCCATCCTCCTGACACTCACCCTTCACATATTTATAAACATTGATTAGGTCACCCCTCAGTCTCCTCTTTTCCAGACTAAAGAGACCCAGCTCTCTCAGCCTTTCCTCA
>WKFP01014989.1:892542-906640 GCA_011057875.1 Pterocles orientalis | reverse complement strand
CAATGTTTATAATTATGTAAAGGGTGAGTGTCAGGAGGATGGAGCAAGGATCTTCTCTGTGACATCCAGTGATAGGACAAGGGGCAATGGGTTCAAGCTGGAACATAGGAGGTTCCACTTGAATATGAGAAAAAACTTCTTTACAGTGAGGGTGACAGAGCACTGGAACAGGCTGCCCAGAGAGGTTGTGGAGTCTCCTTTTCTGGAGACATTCAAAGCCCGCCTGGATGCGTTCCTGTGTGATCTGATCTAGGTGTTCCTGCTCCGGCAGGGGGATTGGACTAGATGATCTTTCGAGGTCCCTTCCAATCTCTAACATTCTGTGATTCTGTGATTCAAACCAGCCTCAAACGTTATTTCAAGGTAGGAAGAACAGACCTGCCAGGACTAAGAGCGTGGTTTCCCCCTTCAGTCTGATTATCAAAGTGATTTAAATTGGGCTGGGTAGTTCCTCATTCGCCTGTGCATGCCAACCACCCCCAGCAAGATGACTGGGTAACCTTTGTGGGACTCCAGAAAGAAGCCAGCTAAGAAACTCCATCAGTTCATAACGCAGGAAATCACGTATCGCCCTGATCTGTTGTGGTGGTAACAACATCTACATATGCCGATGAACAAGCCAAATTAAACTGCTGACAAATTGTCTGCTGTCATTACTCCATATTCCAAAATTATTTCACATTGCTACCTGCACAAAGACATTAATCCCTTCTCAGCTGCCAAATAAAACCTTCTTAACAAGTTCCTATGTTGCATGGCATGTAGAATGTTCTAAGGGTGGTAAACAGTGAAATAAGCAAAATATAACGTGAAATGCTAATGTAATGACTGAATTATTTGTTTACTCTATTACTAACTGGGAGACAGAGTTCCAGAATTTCCGTTATAGAAAGTTATGTATGTGCTGTTCTATTTTCTTTGAGCCCTTGTTGCCAAATACATCGCTATTATTTGATGATGTCTGCAGAACAAGCATGGGCTGGAGTTGTCTAAGAAATTCAAGAACACGACTATTTATTATGCAAGGCTTCATGATTATGTTATTCATTGTGCAATCTTTTGCCTTTTATGTGTAGACAAGATCTGTTGACAAGAAAAAAGATTTAATTCAGATGGCACACGGTATTTTTACAGTAATTTTTCTACTTGTCCTTTATTTTTCCTGTTTCGAATGATACTTTGGTGAATGTCTTTTCCAAGAAGCATACCAAATAAGCAAAAACTGTAATAACAATTAAAATGCTTTAAACAGAATTGTATTTGGAAGTGTACACTGCAGTCTTTCTAACAAGCATATTAAGAGATGTTTATTTAACCACAGATTTTGACTGGCTAAAATCATACAGCTGGCCCTCATTTGGTATAATTAAGGTCAAAACCTCGAAGTTAATGGAGGAAAGTTGATTTTTACCAGCTGATATTTTGTCCAGCATTTATTTAGTTCATTATTTCCTAGATCTGATCTGCATCTTTCCTGAACTTCAATCCCTAAAAGCCAATAAAAAACCACAAATCCTGCTCCCACAGAGTCGTAAGGCCAGGAAAGCAGCAGCAGCTGCAGTGGCAAGATGAGTAGACCATGCAGGGGAACACAAAATCCCTTGCATGACTTAGAAGACAGTGGCATAAAGTGTGCACGAGCACCAGAGGCACTCATGGTGGGGTAAAAAATCAAGAAAAAAAGGTGATATCAGTGGATTTGTAAACTATGCACATATCAGCAACCAAGCCTCTCCTCTCGTACTCATGATAGAACCTGCTGTATCCACAAAAAAAAGCTTTGTTTCAAGTCCTTCTCCCAGGTCAGAGAAGGTTTGCCATGCCACAGTGCTGCCATGATCCTGAGCCCATGCCCTTTTCCTTAGGTTTAGCTCACAGAGTAAAATCGCAGCCTCAGAAAGCAATTCTCAGCATTAAACTCTGGAATCACAAAACATCCTCAAATATAAACAACCCAAGCAGGAATGCTAAGGTGGGTCGTTCATTTTGGGTCTTTTTCCTCATATATTATGGTGCTTGTCAAAAAGTGGACTTCTAGGGAAAGGTAGGCTGAACTTTTGACACAAATTTTAGTGATATTCAACAGAAGTTATCCCCTCTCAGCTTTCCTCCCATAGGAGAATAAAATGTAGAGAGTGCCAAAACTTTTTAAATTGTAAAAATATACCAATTTTATACTTTAGAAACAACATTTTTCAGGTTTTCATTCAAAACAACACTTCTCCTTTATAAGTGTCTCTTTTTTTTCTTTTTTCTGCTTTTAAACAAAACACATTTACAAAGGATTAAATAACCCAACAAACAAAAAATTTCTTCCCAGGTTAACTCAAACCATCTTTCTACATCCTTCCTGCCTCTCCCAGCAACCCGTGGCTTTTTTTGGTTCAACTTGAATCTTGTTGCTGATTTTTTTTGACAAACTAAATATCCCCATTTTTCATCCAGCTCCACTAACAGAAAGGCTTTGTGCAGAGAAATATGTATGAAGAGACGGGCTATGTAATTCTCACTACGACTACAGCCAGGCTGATAGAAGCAGAGCTCGTGGACCCCTCGGGCTGCCGGGATGAGGTCTATCGCTGCTGCCGCCACTGCCGAGCCCTTTGCCGGAGCCGCCGCATGGACAGGCTGATGGGCTGCTTCCCAAATTTCTTCATGATCTCCTTGATTCTCGCCAGGTTGGTTTTGGAGATGGTGAAGTCGCATTGGGTCGCTCCCATGTCGTAACCGACTTCGCAGGTCTTGGTGGCGGTGGTGTAGCCCTCTGCCTTCACGCCCACCACGTATTCCCCCGGGTTGAGAAGACGCCAGTAATCCCCATCAGCTCCTGGGGGCAAAAGAGATGGTTTTCAGGAGAGTGGCCCTTTCTCCTTGTTTTTTTTTAATGCAGAAAAGCCTGCAGATGGGTAAGATGACCCCAGAAGCACCAACCCTGCATCTTCGTGCCATGAAGGTGCCAATGGGGTTAACCACCATCACACGTACCCTCCTCATCCTGCCAACCCTACAGGAAAAGACACCTCGACCATGTTTCCTAAATGATGAAAAAAAGGCTTCAATCTGGGCTAAGATTTTTGTCAGCTGAAGTCAGGAAGATCCTGAGGCAGAGGGTCACCTTGTAATGGTTGGTGATTCCTGAAGGGTATAAAAGACCACCCCCAAATTAATTTCTTTTTGACAATCAAGAGCCCCAGATGCACATTGCACTTGTGGTCCCAGCCAGATCTCCCGGACGCAAACGTTTTGTTGTGATTTAGTATGCAAAGCATGTGAAAGCATAATGTCAACTCACTTAGAGATCTAAGTAAATATCCCCTTCCATAAAAACCTACATTGAGCTTTATTACACTCATTTTCCTACAAACATTAATTTATCATGGTACTTAATGACTTGCTTACCTGCAAATGCACGAACAGAGCTCCCATAACCGATTAAACCGCTCATGCACAAAGCAAGATGTATTTTAACACCTCTTTGAATAAGGACTTTCTGCTTGCTTCTTTATTTTCTGTAAGTGATCTCACACTACCCGTACATACATAAGGATTGTTTTATACTTTTTTTAAATATTACTTTATCTAGCAAGTATGCTTAGCTGTGGACTGAAGCAGGTGAAACACTAATATCTAAAATTACTTTTGCACTGTATCCTGGGAAAACCCGCTGTGGAGTGAGAGTGCAAATTCTCTATATAAATAGAAATGCAACATCTGTTTTATGAAGATGGGTTGGGTTTTTTTAGCACTGATGGGAACCGACAGCTTTAGCATCTAGCCTTGGGTAGATTGCAATGCAGTGTGTTACAAAAACCAAACAAGATTTGCATAAAAATATTCTATTTGGGAAAAGATCAGACTAGCTAGCTTCTGTTTAAAGAAATATGTTTTTCATTTAGTGCTTGGTAAAATAGTGGATATGTTTGCAAAAGGCAAGTGTTAGCAAAACAGCGATATCAGCTATTGATATCAGCTATACCCTAATATCACAGTCTGTGAATGCAAGTGTGAAATTGCACGCGAGGAACACACTTGATCGTGTCTGTTTTTGCACATCAGTGTGCTTGGGTTTTTCTTTCAGCCAGTTAGTGCCCACTTGGGGTGACGATCCATCTCCAGATTTTCTGTTTCTCAGGGCTGAGGCATTTTTAAGAAGGACTCTCTGAGAAGGTCTTTATTCAGTTCTCCCTTACTGTTGGATCCATTGACACCTTAACCAAAAGGCAAAACATAAAGCTGCCCAGGTTTCTTGAATTTCTCCCTAAAGGCTCATTTTTTAGCTGTAAATGTTCTAGCAAAAGGCTACGGATCACCCCATGTGTGGCTGCGAACACATCTCTACTCAGAAGCTGGTTTTAGCCCCTGGCCCTCAAAACTGACCCACATTTTCCTGCCACACTTGACAGGAGCTTTATCACAACCCCACACAGGGCCAGAAAAAAAAGTCTACACATTCACATGCCACTGGGAAATTACTACAAAGCTGGATATCAAACTGCTAGCAGGATGTGCTCTACCTCCTTTCCATTTACAAGCAAGTAGACATTAGTATCAGCTGTCATGGCCCAGAATTTAATACTGAAAGGGGATTTTCTGAAAATCAGATTAAATGCAGTAGTTAAAAAATTTCAGAACAGACGGCAAGAGGAATACAATTAAAAATACAGATAAATTTAGTAAGTAATAGGATAGACTCCAGTGGGAGCAGGTTGGAGCAGACTGCATCTACTTCCACTTACTGGGTCTGGAAAATAACTGCCATGTCTGCTCAGATAAAATAAGAATATGTAAAAATGCAAAGTTAGTATTATTATAAATTAAATGTGTTGGATGACTCCATAAACACTTCAGCTAAGAGGAATACTCTTTGAGTCTAGACAAAACAGACCTTTGCTACAATTAAATGTCATATTTATACTTAATTTTTTAAATCAAATTTTACTAATTCAAATATATTATAAAAATATACCCTAATGCTCTGTTACCTACAAAAGACTGTTCAGAAAAGCTAGCCATGGTGCCGCATGCCCAATGCACCTAATGTCCAAAACTTAACTTTTCTCTGCCGAGCAGGCAGCCAGGTATGAGAAAAAGGCTGGAGAGTTCGAATACCAGCTTTGTGCTTAGCTGAGATCAATGTTATTGAATAATATTAAATGCCACTTCAAGATCTTTGAGTTTGGTTACATTATTTATACTGAAATCATATGAAACTTACCAAAATATTAATAAAAATTTCTCTGGACATTGTGTGAAATTGAATTACTTATGCTTTATTGCAAAAATCACAGGGAAATGTGCATCTTTCTTGGGAATCTGGTACAAGCTGCCATGCAAAAGTGTTTTACTAGAAGGGAACAATATATTTCTTCTTCAGGATTTGCTTTGAGATTTTCAAAATGTGCAATTAGAAGAAGCAACCCACAAAACTGCCATTGCACCATGGGGAAAAATGGTGTCCAGGTGCATTTGTTCATCCAATTGATGAACATTTTTCCAAAGGTTATCTCCTAAAGCAAGGTCCAC
Organism: Pterocles orientalis; assembly: GCA_011057875.1. Lineage (NCBI taxonomy): Eukaryota > Metazoa > Chordata > Aves > Pterocliformes > Pteroclidae > Pterocles > Pterocles orientalis. Next base: position 901,117 of record WKFP01014989.1, on the reverse strand, counting down.
ATCTAACTGTAACAACAAGTAATTGTTCAGACTTAATCAATAGCTACATCTACATCAAGAGAAAATGGAATAATTTTCCACAAAGCTCTTTCTCTCAGAATCAATGACTTCTATTAGCCTATTAATATTGTTAGCTCAGTGTCAGCAACCCTCTCTTCCCATAAGATATACTGTGTGTCCAAAGAAAATAAAAAAGAAGTGCTTTCCATGCACTTTTTTTTGTCTACAAGAATTTTTTTCCAACAAGCAAATATTATTAGAAGGCCTTTACAGACAACTTTTGTCTGGCTCTACAGGGTAGGTGACCGTATTAATGAATCGAAGGAACAGCAGATACCTTACAGCTTAGCTCACTTTAAACAAAACTTGTACGACTAGAGATAGTGGCTGTAATTCTTCTCCTGCTTGGGCTATTTTTATATCAAGGCAACTTAGAGATTTAAATGGATAGATTTTTCATTTAAAAAGTTATAAATGAAGGATGACTGCTGACAATTTGCCTTCCTTCTCTGGAGTTTTACGGGTCATTTTAGCTATTTGGCTCCAACATAAATTCTCAAGTTTCACAGGCTAATGAGACATACATTGTTACCTGCAGAATACAAAACAAGAGAGAACTTTTACATTCCCATCTACAAAGTGATTCCCAAACGGTGTCAGCTTAAATGTCTCATTAAAAAAAATAATTTAAAAGGATGAAAAATGTACTTTTATTTTTACTAACAACTCAATATGTAGAGATAGATGGAGCCATAGAAACTCAGCTTTAAGTCTAGATGTGAATAGCTGCAAGATTCCCCGAACATTACAAGGTGGATTCTGGGATCCTCCACCATTATTACCATGCCACAGGTAATCCTTTCTGTATGTGCGTCTGCTGTCTTTAAAATTAATGTATCCATCCAGCATTGGATATTAACGACCTCAGCTCAACCAGAGAAATACACTAACTCTGCTAACAGAGTAATACGACCTACAGTTTATGGCAGCCTTTCAAAACTGCCAAGACTTTTCCAAGGAAAAAAAAAACGATTACTTTAATTCCCTCTATCATTTCCCAGTGGTCCCATTTTGAAATATTTAAGGCAGAATCATTATTGCTTAATTAAATATCTGTCATTCAATGTTTTCTTTTTACAGAAGGTACACAGTAGCACTTAAATAAAATTAATCATAAACTAAGTTACATATTCTAAAATTTGTTATTGGCTCAGATAATCTACCGTGGCAAACATTAAAGATTTGGAAGTCTCTTATCTCTGATATTCCATAACCTGAAATCAGTTTAAGTGTCAAAGAGCAAAAGCAAAGCACATGAAAGTGGCAGCTAATGAAAGACCCAGAAAGCCAGTCAGGACGTAAAAAATACATAAAACTAGTGTTCCTGTTTTTAATATCAAATCAAATTGAGCGTATGCAAGAATATGATTTTTCTGATAATTTACCATGATGCTACCTTTCCCTACACATCCAACAGAAACCTTGTTAAACTCTTGTAACCAGCTCTTTGAGGGCAATCACACAAAGACTCCTGCTGATGTCTTGTTTTACTATTTCTTTCCACATGCTCCTCTCCTTGCTATATCCTCTCTGGTTTTTCTCCACTTAAGATGACTGTGTGTCTTAAATCACTGTACAGCACCTAGACAAAAAAAAATGGCCATTGGACACTATCCTGCCCACTACCTGCCAACAACAAGTTTTGGGTATTACTAATAGTCTTGTAATTGTTAGTGTCTATTTTAAAATGTTCTTTATTTAGTGCCATAACTGCTTTCCAGGACATTAAATAAGCTTAGAGTTCACTCTGAATACACATATCCGTGTCTGGGTATAGATCAAGACCGTGCTAAGGAGGCAGACAGCCATTTGTGTGGGTTTTTTTTTAAACTATACACATTGAAAAGTAATTCTCTGGGCTGAAATTCACCCGTGCAAAGCAGTGTCTCTGCTGAGCCCCATTAAGTGATCTTTTATAAAGCCATGACATTCTGCAGGAGACTCTTCAGGTTGTGAAACTCCCCCTTCCCTGAAACAGCTGTTCCTCCTCTGGACACAGCTCTAAATCCCGTCTCCAACACGTTCCCAGTCCTACAACTGCTAACAGCCAGAGAAACACTCTTTGCCCAACCAGGTATTACCTACACCCTTGTTTCTCAGTGCTGTAATTATTCTGGGTTAGATCTGTGATACCTCTACATGAGAAAAGGAGCAATAAGAGTTCTTTAGACACAGCCCCATTCAGGCTAGTGATTTTGCCAGAATAAAGGCTATTTGCTCAATATTTTAAAAGACGTGGGAAGAAAAGGAACAAGGGCAAAGAGGAAAGCCACAGTTCTGTTCTTGTCCATGCTGCTGAGCCATGGAAAGAGGTGACTCCCTCCTCATGCACCAGTCCTGCAGCACTCTCCTTGCATTATATACTATTTGCTGGCTTTTCTCAGAAAAGACTTCAAAGTTGCAATGAGGTTCTCTATTTTGGTTTTTTTTTTTCTTAATAAATCTGCTCAATTGCACTGCAGTTTGGTTTTGTGGGTTTTTTTGTTTGGGTTTTTTTGTGTTTGTCTGGGGGTTTTGTTTTGTTTTGGTTTGGTTTTTTTACCTGTGCGAATATCATGGTTAACACCTTCTACTGAAATAACAGCATTTGGGATTCCCTTTCCATGCACATCTTTCACTATGCCTTTGATGCCTCGATGGACCTATTGAGAGAATAAACAAACAAATATATATTGCACAGCAATGAACAGTAATAGCATTAGGAAGATACAACAAATCATTAATTCCTTATATGAATTAAGTGCATTCTATTCGTACTTTATGATTCACATGATTTGGAAATATCATTATTAATCCAGTATCAGCCTTCTGAACCAGCTTACAAATTCGGTTATGATGCCAGAGGCATCAAATTCGAGAGATGGATAAAACAAGCAGACAAAGCAGCAGATGCAAGGATTTGGGGTTTTTTGTTTTGTTTTGTTTTTCTGGCAGTCATTTCTAGCAAGCTCTTTGCAAATTTTATCAAGCTTCATTATTTTGTCCTCCTAAGTTAAACCAGCCTGGCTGATGTGATATGTATGCCAGCACCGCTTACAGGTGATATTTCTATCACAAGTGCCAATTAGTGATGCAAGAAAAATATCACAAACCCTAAACCTCTTTCAACCTGAAAGGAGTCATCAAGTTATTCAGAAGCTGTTCTTGTTGGATACCTGTTCCATAAAAACAATGAGGGACTCGCGGTTGTTTTCCCACTCTTCGGGCAGCTCGCTCTCGTGAGGATACTTGTCGCAGCCGACGTAGATGGATAGCTCAAAGCAGTTTGTGTGCAGATAACTGAAGTCATTGATACCTGTCAATAGGAGGTAAAAAAGAGACAATTTTATGTCTTCTTTTAATCTGTTGATCTGTTCTGATTGTTTTATGCAAAGTAATATAACTTATTTAGACACCAATTGGGTATTCTTCATCTGCAGACCTGGCATGGGTGTGTGGCTATGAACTGAATTTGTCCAACCCTCAATGTTGGGATGCAGAATAATGTGCACACAGGAATTGTTACGGAAAAAATGATGAAATAGTTTCTCAGTCTAAAAGTTTTCCCACCCAAGTCATCTAAATGATAGGAAAGCCAGAAAAAATCAAGGTAGCAAAAATTATTTTAGGTTACATATGATGCTTGTTAGCTTCTAAGGAATGAGAGGATCTATTCTGTTTTCTCCCTATTATGGCTTTGCAGAGGACTGGAAGCTGCACTGCGGCTCTGCAATAGGGATTTTCACTAGAAATATCCTAACCAAAACCCAGGAACTAAGGAAGACTGTATTTAAATACAGATCTCAAACATTTCAATTTTCTAGGTTTCCCTCCCGATTCTTACAATTATTTTCCTTTGGAAAATTCCATTTATTAGTTCTGCACAGTCACATACATAACATGAAAAAGGACATGAGCACTAGAAGAAGAAATGATGGGAGCTTTGTTTCCTATTATCTACCTACATTTCAAATAACAAAAATATTTTTAAATGTTTATTAATGATCATTAGTTGCTATATTTTACAATGGCAAGGTTTAGCACGAAATGCATTCACCAACTACTTCTGATTGAAAAGAGTTAAAAAAAAACCACCTAGTCCTGTCCAATTACCATAGTGCAGTAGTCAAGTATTTCACGAGCCCTTGGTGCCTTCTGGATGCAGAGCAGGAGGATTATATAATACAGATGTTAAGCTTTTTGCTTCTGTTGATGGGGAAAACCTAAATGTGAGACCGTGGCATATGCTACTCTGCATAAACATGCTTCCCTTCTGTTTGAGAAACTGCCACAATTATTTTCCCCTCACAGACTGTATCGCATCCCGATTAATCTATCGTGAAATGTTTTGCAATACACAGACATTGCTCAGTTTTAATATATGTATTGAAGAAAACGGTTTAACATTGCCAAGAGCAACTCTCGGTGTAGCCCTGTGAACATGCAAATCCAGCCTTGAAAACACTGGAAATAAAACAAAATTAACCTTTTTTTTTCTTTTTGCCTTTGTGCAGTTCACCCAGTGTAGAAACATTACATGGAAAATTGGTGAGGAACTTGCATGCACTGCAGCCCAGAACATGAGCAGGAAATAGTGCGGCTGAGTTTCAAAGGCATACAGAGGGGTTTGATATCTGTGGAAGATATCTGTGGTGCACAGACTTCTTTATACACTCTCTGGCTCTGAAAAGGAATCAGAAAAATCCCTTATAAATTTTCCCCTGGCAGTGGAAGGTTTCTACGCATGGTCTCTGCAAGGCCAGGCAGCAGGTAGATGAAGAGCAAGGGGATGGATAGCTTTGAGTCGTGCTAGAGCAAGGAGATGTCACCCACACCAAAGCACAACTGGGACAGCTCTCTGCAAGGAATTTATTGGTGTCTCACCTTCAGGCCAGATATTAATCAAGCGGGGGCTTAGGGGAAGTGTTACATGTTGATCTAAAAGGTTAATAAATTGAAAAAGTGGAGTGAGCCACTTCTGTAGCCACATCTGTATAGTCATGGAATTACAGAGTGAATAAACATTGGGGAAATCTGTCTCCAAATCTGGAATGGTATTTGGACAACCCTCTACAATGCCAGGCACCGTTGGTTAATTATCAGCTGCAATACATGTATATGTATGTGTATATATAAATCTGCAGTACAAATTGCTTTCTCCCATGTTTCTACATAGAGGAGAGAGCTAAAACCATCCTGCAGGTTGGAGGCTGAGCTCGAATGGAAACCACATCTTAGTCTGGAGTCCAAGGTGCAAAGAATTGGAAGTAAAAGCAATATTCCAACCTTTTTCTCAAAGACAGTCTTGGAAGCCTTATGATAATGGAAGAGAGCAGGATGTAAAGTATAATGAGAAATATCACAAAGCAATAAAACAAATCAGATGAACCAAATCCAATATGCAATTGTTACTAAGAAATCGAGATACTATTCAGCATCTGTACTGTACATCATTACTTAATGTAACTTAGCGTGACAGCTGTTAGTGACATGGCCAATGTCATCTTTTCTGGATCGATTCATAATTGTGTTTCTTATAGCACTTAGGAAAATTAAACTCATAAATTAGGTAATTAAGCGGTCAAGTTAGCATTCAGAGGGTTTTTTTAGAATTTGCAGAAATGAATAGAAATGTATTGTCAGGCGTTGGCCTTGTGATCTGAGCAGTTCAATCTTTTCCCCAGAGTTCACCCAGCACTTTTCAACCTCCTGAAAAAATATTTGAAAAGAAAAGTTAATTCTTGGCTCTAGCTTTCAAAGACTGGCCAATGTTAACTTGACTTGGGCCAATGTGAACGCCATAAAAGTTGTGGCCAAAATTTAGAAATGTTTATGCAGTGAAACTACCTGCAAGTTACAAACAAGAGCCAGCTCCAATAAAACGTGTTCTGCACAGACACTTGCTTGCATCTGTTTGCCATTAATTGTTCCTATTGTCATTCATGTGATGGCAGATACAGAGCTCATTTCTTAATTTCATAGAATACATTGTCTAACTGATGTATTTATAAAAAAACAAAGATTTTGAGCAGAACTGTGATGAATCAGCAGAGTGCCTGCGCTGAGCCTGCTCAAAATATACACCCATAGAGATAACCACACGTATCGCCTCTGAAAATGAGCTTCTAATTGGGCTTTCCTGGAAATCCACGCTTTGTCTGCACTACAGGACATGGCTTCCCCTTCGAGCTCCTTGACAGGGTGACAGGCTTGGGCATATGATGAAAGATGCAATCTGTAATTTATTCTGGCAGCAGAACTGCCTACGGGGTCCCTGCAAAGTTTAAGTGTAAGCACATCCAGGTCTTTTAAAAATAGGACAGTAGCAGGCAAGCAGCAGCTTTTTCTGGTATGTTTATACAACTCGAGGTGAATGTGAGTGAGGGCTGATTTGCGATTGACTTTAGTGAGCAGGAGGATGAAATAATGATTTTCTCATCTGAGGGCCACTGGAGTCTCTCCCAGTCTTCCAGACCAGTGCGGGAGTCTCTGCTTCGGCTCCGATGCTGGTTATCTTTGATGTTTAGCAGCACTTTGCTGTTGGCAGCCTGTGAGATGGCAAAGGCTGACAGGTTCCCCCTGCTACTGGGTTTAGACTGGGTTGGTTTTTTCCTGAAAAACTCCCTTGGATATACAGAATCCATAAAACTAATGTATGGCATGTGTACTTTCGGAAACCTCAATAGTAAATGAAAGGGCCACCAGGTATCAGTGACACAGTCACCTTCAGTCCTCTGACACCTGATGAAATGCAATGAACAGACTTTCAAATGGGGAAAGACTCCTCTTAGTGTATCCTGGTTTCAGCTGGGACAGAGTTAACTTTCTTCACAGTAGCTGGTATGAAGCTGTGTTTGGGTTTGTGCTGAGGAGAAGCTGATCACACACTGATGGTCAGAGCTGCTGCCAGGACAGCCAAGGACTTTCCAGCTTCTCTGCTGTGCCCGTGTCTGCAGGGGCAGGAGGAGCTGGGAGGGAGCACAGCCCTAGTGCTAGCCTAGGATTCAACTTAAATTTAGGACTGAGACCTAAATTGGCCAATGGTCCATTCCATAAGATGCACAGCATGCCCAGTATGTAGATGAAGCTCTGTCCAGAAGTGCTTTCTCTCTCTGGGTCGTCTGTCTCTCTCTCACCAAGTCACCTTGGTCTCTCAGACCCTCAGGCTCCCATCTTTACCGGGATCGTGGTTTTGGGACTCTCCCTGCTCCAGTATCGTTAGCTGTGAAAGGGCTGAGCCTTGGTCATCAGGTGGTGAGCAGTGTCACTGTGTATCACTCATTTGTGTATTTGTATATATTATCATCATTATTACCATTATTATTTTCAGTTTTATTGTAGTTTAGTTATTAAATTGTTCTTGTCTCAACCCATGAGTCTCTTTTCCCTTCACCCCTTTCATTCTCTCCCCCACAGCTGGATGGGGCGGGTGAGTGAGCAGCTGTGTGGTGTTTTGCTGCTAGCCAGGGTCAAAACCGTAACAACATGTTTCACCACCACTGCCTCTGTGATGTACACCAGTCAGAGATGGCATTAGCATGTTTAATACAATAATGCTAATTGCAGTTTCTAGACACTTACTTCCAGCCACGGTATGCCAGGAGGCTCCGTTAACAGTGCCATCCTCCTTTTGGAAATCCTCAGTGTGACATGCTCTCCTTCTTGCATCTGTCATCAGGCGGTGAGTGGAGGCATAGGAATATGCAAGCCAGCGAAAGACGTGGTCATCTGGGGTGGGTGTGTAATCCTGGGTTTTCCACAATGATCGCACCATGTCATAGGGGTACGCCACCACCAGCTCTCCTCCTTGCAAGTTGCCACCCAGCACAAAAGGGATTTTTTCCATCCATGCTATTATTGCCCGTGTCTCCACTGCCACCTGGGAGAAAAAGAAACAGCAGCTTTGATTCAACCTGTGAAATTCAATAGTCTTCTTTCAAAGGCAGACCAGATACAGGAGTGCCACTGTGAGTTTCCTACCATGAAGTGAGAAGCCAGCACAAGAGATGTGGCCAAGGAGATGGCCTTTAAATTACAGTGTTTGTCAGCCATGCTTTTGAGGTCACTAACAACTCGTAAAAACTAACAAAAACTGAATGTTTCTGATTTATGCAGCGGGAACATCTATGCAGAGTGAGGCCATGAGCAGATAAGTCAAATTTTTAGCACTATGATGCAATAAACGACTTTTGCATAAGACGCTGCATTGGTTTTGCAATTGTTCTCAGTGTTTGCTATGTTATTTCAAATAAATAATAAGGATTTGTGTTCCCCTCTCTAGGGTCTTACTCACGGTGGCATTTTCAGACAGGTACCAGTCGGGGATCGGGATGTGATGGTTTGGAACTTTTCTTTTACTCTTTTTCTGATCTTCAGACTCCCAGAGCAAAGAGTTTAGATCAGGGAAATTGTTGTTGATGTCAATGCCATCCTGAGTCCATCGTCCTAAAGACCAGCCCCCTAATTCTGAACCCTGAGGTTTAAAAAAAAAAAAAAAAAAGGAGGAAAAAATGGATAACTGTTCAGCAAAGTGTTT
>WKFP01014989.1:772533-888739 GCA_011057875.1 Pterocles orientalis | reverse complement strand
TCAGCAAAGTGTTTGGGGATCTGTCAGAGACAACTCTATACAGAGAAATGGAAGGATGAATTATTTAATTAACCAAAATTTATAATTGACTTTTTTAAATTTTGTATGAAACATTGAATGAGATAGAGCGAAACCAATGAAAAATTACTTGGGTTTAACCAAAACATTCTGGTTTGTTTTCAAAGTTTCTATTTAAGACGGGTTTTCCCCTGGGTTGCAATAGGGATGGCTCATACTCCCTTCCACAGCTGATTGCAACTTTTGTATTCCAGTCTTCTACAGACTGCCCTCGAAGATCTTTCCAGTGTGTTTCACCAGCCCCTGCAATTTTTCCTTCTGGTCTCTGTCTTCTTCCAGACTGAATTATTATGACGCCCAACACATTGTGCTCCCCTTGAAGACACATTATTAAATTTCAGCTGCAGGGGAATGCAGATTTTCACGTGCTTAGCTTGGTTTCCTGTGAGAAACAGACTGCATGAATTTTCCGTTTTCCATAATGGTGTTCCCATTGATCTCTACACCTCAGGACGGTTTGTTCTGGCAGTCTTTGCAACCCTCCTTTCCATACACATCTTCCTGCTAGTCAATGTCATACTGTTTCTTTCAGCTTTTTTTCTGCACAAGAAGTTTCAGTGGCTTATGCTTGCTTCAATGCATTTATTTTTTAATGTATTTTGATTGCTTGTAAAATATGATATTTGAAAAGAAAATGACAACAGGACCACATCTCATTCATCTAATACAATTAAAATAATTCCTTGATATGTTCGTAATCATATTACCGCTTTATATGCTTTGTCATATCCATCTGGGTTGACCGAGGGCAGGAGGTGGATTCTGGTATCCTCAATGAGATGTACGATGCGCGGGTTCCCAGCCAGGTATTCCTGACACATGAACTGCATTAACAAAAGGATTAGCTCACGTCCAAGTACTTCATTCCCATGAGCTCCTGCAATGTACCGAAATTCCGGTTCACCTGTTGAAAACACATGGGGCAGAACTGCAGTCAGAGCAGCAAGCCAAACATCTGCCAAATTTCATTGATGTCAATCAGCAACATTCTGCTTAAGGAGAGCTGGAGAAATGCCTTAACTGAACAAACGATAGGTCAAAATGTAACTGTACAGAAATAATTAACTACTTTCTGTTGGTGTTTTAGAACAGGCTGGACCCACCCTCCCAGTTTGGCCCATGATACACTCCTTGCATGTTTTCTGCAGGATGTTCAAACACAGGTGAGTGGCCAAGGCAAATTAGATGAACTATTCTGGTGTTAACATCTGAGATTCAGAGACTGCAGCCTAACATCAGCCCCAAGCCTACTGAAAGATTACATCTATTGTGCTCCATCTCCCATGGCAAAACCAAGACATGTCTTAGGAGCATGTCTCTTTGGGGGGGACGGACACACATCAGGGTACTTATGGACACGGCAAAGCACAAGACTCCTTTATTCCAGTAGCTGTCCTGGGCACTATCATAGTGAGATCTTTATCCTGCTCCACAGAAGGACCAACATCTGATTGAGTTTCTATTCTGAAGAGTTATATCACCATAGGAAACTACCCCAAGACTCACCAGTGAAAGATGATTTGGGAGACTTGTCCTTGCTTGCAGTGCATTCACCCCATATATAAAAAAAGGACAGACTTCTCTCCAAAGCTACATAAATCCTCACAACTAAAATCCATTCCCCAGCACTAAAATTAACTTTTATTTGTTACTGTAAAGAATAAAACTCATTATCATTAAAGAATTTGATCCTACATTCAAAATGCCTTCTATTTGTGTTCACCCTCCTCCTCCCAATTTAGAAATATAACGCTGAAGTTCCTCCCACATACATTTGAAATCTTTGCTGCCATGGATATAATTCCAACAGCGATAATTACTGCAGATACCGAGAACGAGGATTTAAAAAAAAAAAAAAAGCCAAATCCCAGCACCGTTCAACAGATTTAGTTAGACTAAATCCTAACCAACTTCGTGTTCTCCTGGGTTGTCAGAAATCTCGACAGCATACAGCTTTAGTCCTTGGTTGCTTTTTCCAATATTGTAAATTCTTGTGATGTTCGGGCACATTTTATTCACAGTTTTCATCAACTGCCAACAAAAAAAAAGACGTATAGTTAGAAAATGCAGCATTAAATTAGATCCACTATTAATTATTTAATCCCAAATTAGTGGCAGCAAAAACTTCATTTTTATTCTGATTATTTTTGTAATTGTAAAAGCTTTATGTTTAGTTCACTAATTATGGCTCTGCTATCACACAACCTCTTTATTCAGCTGGAACAAGCTGAATACTCTCTGCTGAAACACCACAGAGTAGGCGAGGTTCAAGATCTTTCTTACATGAGGTGTAAGGCCAGGCAGGATGGGACTTTAAGCAACCTGGGCTAGTGGGAGGTGTCCCTGCCCATGGCAGGGGGTGGAACTCGATGGTCTTTAGGGTCCCTTCCAACCCAAACCATTCTGTGATTCAGTGATTCTATGATTTTCCCTGTGAATTCTGATTACACCTGCCTCTGCTGAGGTAAAAACCAAACCCACCCTTCTTGTATTACGGTATGAATTCTCACATGGAAAAATCATTAGTTGTCGCAGTGTTAATGTGGCCAAAACAGTGAAATAGATATAGTCTGGATGACTCCACAAACACAGCAGGATATACTCCTTTGGTGAACACCAGATTCCTCAGAACTTGCTTAGCAAGTTTCAGCAAAAAATAGAATCAATAATCGAAATGCCCAACAGCCTGTCTGAAGACATTTCTCCTATCAAAATATATTCGATTCACTGTTTCTGCAGATGTTGCATGGCATAGTCAAAACGCGATCAAATAGCCTTAGTGCTTATTAAGTGCATAGGGAAGGTCATGGTTAAGGGTATAGTTCAGTTTAAACCAATGGAATTACACAGATGTCATCCAGACAAGGGTATCTGGAGTTTAAATTCTCCCACAAACAAACACTTCACTGCGGCATTTCAGGTGAATATTAAAATTTATAAATAAGACTGAAAATTTATGTGTTAATAACAAGTTATTGCAAATAGTTTTAGATAATAAGAATTTGTCTATCTTGATTTTATTCCACTGGAAGGCATTAAAGAAATAAATAAGGACTTTACAGTAAATTGGAACCCTGGGGACTATTAATTGGACAACCTTTTCGTAAACAAGGGTGCATACATTATTGAAGAAATATTGTAGCATAACAAAACTCTTTGCTCACAGAGTGTTAATTTAGAAACAATATTGGATGATGACAAGGCTGATGATTTAAAAAATGCAATAATTAGATGTGTCTGATTCCCATGCCACCATTTAGCAAATCTAAGTGGAAACACAATTCACATTGGGAAGAACATCATTAAAATTCCTCTCATAAAAGACTTTGCTTCTATTTATAATTGTGTTGCAAAGAGACCAAAAGTATGTTATTTTTGTATGTTTCATCTCACACATTGGTTTTATACTTATGAGAAATAATTTTGCAAATCTAAACTCAGAACTTGTCTGAAAAATACAGTCAGTGATGCTCTTTCAGTGTATCGTTTAGTTTCATATCTACTTTTTCTCACTACTGTCATCATCATCAGTCAGCTTGCATTATTAGTACCCAGCTATTTCCATGGAACTCTTTTTAATGTTCTTGTTGTACACAAGCAGGTATGTCATCATTTGTTGTTCCTGCTTAAGCACATGCATGAAGCCAGAGGACGTTGGTTTATACTTTTAAGTGTTTGGTTCCAACAAACTGATTCCCAACATTTTGAGACAGACTGCCTCAAATCTTTGTGGCCAAGAGCTACCACATCTGAACCCACTCATGATGAACCAAAACCACTGTCAACAGATATGGAGCTGTGGACCTCTTGCTAGAGACTCAGAGACAAAAACTTACCCAAGGTTGTGGGGATTATAAATTTATGTTCCATTGACAAGAGGATGAAATGGATTATTATTGGATCAGATACTGTGTTTTTCTCCAAGATAAATATTATTTTTTTTCACTCTGTCAATGAGTACAGATATTGCATCAAAAGAAGGTTATTTCAGCAGACTAAAACCCATTTGTTGTAATCATAGCATCACAGAATGGTTTGGATTGAAAAGGACCTCAAAGATCATCAAGTTCCAACCCTCCTGCCATGGGCAGGGACACCTTCCACGAGCCCAGGTTGCCCAAAGTCTCATCCAACCTTGCCTTGAAATGGATAAATGGATAGATAATGTTACTGTCTCAGCTCTGTGTTTGCTAATTCCTTTCGTAAGGAAAAGTCCCTCCTGGCTGATGTGTCACTGCATCCATGCAGCTCCCCAAGGTGTGAGATCTACAGAGCAGAAGGTTTCCTAACATGCCAGGCACTGCAGTGGGCTCAGGACACACAAAGTCCATTGCTAAAGAGAAAAATGCCTAGAACCAGATTCAATGTATAGTACAATGGGTGGAAGTATTTGTATTTGCCTTAGTAAACTCCCTATCATCTCTTTAATTGCAAGCACGTGATTACTTTCCAAGTCAAACAAAGAACCCTTCCTGAACTATGGTCTCTGTAGTAGACTTCACTGTGACTCTTTTGATACCGGTATGGATACAGTAATAGTTAAATGTTTATATGTAAATACAGTACTGATAATGAACACATTTCATATTTGCTTTTCTCATACCCATTTCCTACAGACAGCACAACAGGTCACCTGAAATGACACAGTGTTTTGTTTGCGCCTTGTACAAACTGTCAGAGACAATTGATGATAACAGGCGGTCAGGGCTTTATTAACAACCAGCAGGACTGTAAAACACTTCCACAATTATGTTCACTAACAGTTCTTATTTGACAGTTCCTATTTGTTTGTCACTACCAATTATTTACCCTATTACTACCCTGGAAAAATACTACATGTAGTCTTTGAAGAAGCCCTGCAAAAGTGGTCTCTGAAGGTCTGATTCCTCCATTTTGCAGAACAGGTGCATTAAACACGGGTCTAAGTGCTATCTACACTCAGAGGAGGCAAGAGGACTCTTAGCCAATGCCTTTCAGGTTAGGGCTATTCTCTACCCTGTGTGGAGATCTCTGAATTTCTTGTCCTACAGCGCTCAGAAATTGAGAATTTGTGAGAATTTTCAGAAATTTAGAAAATTCAGAAATTCTGAGAAATTCAGAAGAATTTTCTGCACTATCATTGCATCACTTCATAAACGCAGCTGACCATGAAGAGCAACACAAGCCCTCAGTGTTGCTGGGAGTCTGGCTTGCCCCGAGATATGAGTCACAGCCAGTTAAATGGATTTCAAAATTAACGCTCCTATTTCCTAAGAAAGATATAGTCCAGGTTAATTATTTAAAACACAAGTGTGTACTCAAATGTCCATCTCAAACTATTTCTGGGGATATCTAGCAACTATTTTAACAGCATCCTACACGGCATGAATACATCATGTAGGTATTTGGGACTGCGAGACCATCCTGACTTCTGTGTACGAGATACAGCAAGTGTTCCCATTGACTGAAAGAAGAATCTTGAATGCTCTTTTAAGAGAAAAAATTGGTACTATAAATTTCATCTTCCTAAACAGAGAGTTCTATTAAAATAATCTGACACTAAGAAAATCCCTCTTTCTCGCAAATACTTGACATGTTGCAATGCAGTGTAATGCTTCCGAAACACAGCCCTGGGAACACACTCTCCTCCTCCTTCTTCGGTGTTTATCACAAATAACCTCAAAGAACAGAATTTTTCTAAGATGGTTGGTAGTGAAGCAGCTAACAAAACTCACAATAATGTACAGTATTAAAAAAAACAAGTTGACTCTGGAAATTGAGTTATTGTTCCATTTTACACTCAGGAAAAAATAATGAAGTGGGGATATAAAGCTTCTGGCTACCCAACCCACAATCTTCTGCCTACTAGCAGCAGAACACAATTAGAATCCAATAAGCTCTAAATAATTATTTTGACACACAGAAAAACAGAACTTGGGAGAGCACAGTCCAAGACAGTTCACAATTGACCAGCTCCCAGCCACAGTCCCAAATTTTCTTCTTCCATGAAAAAATGGAAAAACATTCTGTTTTAAAGCTGCATTTTTTTTCTCCAAGGTATGTCTAACCTGACCAACTCGTCTTTCTGCAATGAGAATCTAAAATACACTTCATTTTATTGTTCCTGACAGTAATTATGCCAATGGAATTTCTACTTGTCTAATCTTTGTGCTAAGAAATATAGGCCACAAAATCTCTACCGAAATAAATGTGTGACTCAGTACACAATTGCTCAATAAAAATGAATGGTGATTCATGCCACATAAATACACTGAAAATCCAGCACACAGTAAATTATTCACACACTTCAAGTCCAAACAGTTTATCTTTATATTTGAAGAGAAAACATCCAGAAATATTTATTCAGCACAACCCAGACCTAAGTCTGTGGTGATATGAAGCAAGATTAAAATCAGCAACAACAAACACAGCAACAAGGTTGGCTATTTGAAGTTGAAGGAATAAGATTAACAAGTTAGATTTAAAACTATACCAACAGGATTTTTTTTTTCTTCCTTTCTCCTGGCCAACAAAATAATTGCAGTGGTTTCTCTTGAGTTACTGCTGATTTTCACAACTATGAATACAGAATTGGACTCTGTATAATTTATATATTCTGATTATCTAAAACCACTGAAATATAAGAGAATTCAGATGGTTAAGTCAGGGTCAAATCTGAAACGAGAAACCACTGTAACGTTCACCACTCAAATACACACGGAAGAAAAATGATGGTATGTTAGGTGTAAATACTCCCTCTGTCAGGTAGTGTCACCTGTTCAATGCTAGGTGATGTACAAATTAAGATTTGGGGATTTAAATAGATGTCTGCTTTGAATTATTGATTAAAATAGGGGAAAAAAAGGATATTTTTAATAGATTGCATATACCGTTTAATAATGTATTTTAACAGGAAGAATTCAGACTGCACAAGAGCTCAAAAAGCCTTCACCCATCCGCCTTCCATCCAGGAGGTCACACACCAGCCTCTTTGCCTACCTGCCTCATTTCCTTGTAGTTGTGATGCTTAAAGTCAAGGTTGTCTGTGGTTGTCATTTCATTTCTTCTGTGGTAATAATTATTTGGGTCTGAGAAAAGAAATAAAAGAATTTTCCTGTGTTTATGAATTTCAGAGATAAAGATGTTTAGCCACAATACACGCAAGGAACATGGAAATCTGCATTCTACTGTCCTATATGTATTTAAAACAGGTTTTCAAAAACAAAACTCAAAGAAACAACAAATTTGAAATGTTTCTAATTATCGCACAAATGAGCTCATATAGATGCAAGGAGGCAGCAAGCACCAGCTTAACAGTTAGCTACCCTCCACGAACAACTAAATTTCAACAGAAAAGCAGAAGGGCATCCTTAGGCTATAGAGGAGGGCAAAAGACACTGGAAAATTATGAGTCAGATGCAAGATAAAAGAGTGGGGGGAAAAAATCACATCAGAGGAAAAAGCCCCAGTAAATGTTTTGTGTCTACTTGATTAATTTACTGCTACAAGGCATTATCTTTTAGTTTTCTTGATGACTATTTTCAGAGTCAATGCACTGCTTGCAAAATACTTAAGGGATCTATCGTACATGTTAAACATTCCTGATTATTCTCGTAAACATTTTTTGTGGAAGTTGGAGGTCTCTGTTACTTTAAAATTAGCATATTCATTTTTATATGGATATAATTTAAAGTTTGCATAAAGTAGCAAGTATCAAAAGAGAACATGTGGATAGAACAAAACCCTTTGTTTCCTTGACTTCCAAGGCCAAATAAAAAAAAAAAAAACAAACAAAAAACCAAACAAAATAAACAGGCCAAGACTGTCAAAGCTCAGCTTTACATTTCCTGATATATGTACTCTTAACCTAATCTATTATGATTTATTTTTAGAGATAAACAAGTCTATTTGGAAAACATCAGGTGCATTCCTTAGTTTGCTATGTCTGGGATGTCTTGAAGTTTGAGTAATTGTTTGTGAAACCAGTGGCTGTCAGGCTGGTGTGACAAATTGTTTCCCTTCACAAAAAATCATCTTCGTTTGGTTCAAAATTATGGGGAAAAAATGCAAAAGCCTAAGTATCATCCTATCTTATTGCAAAAGAATCAAAAGACACTGACTCTAGAGAAGAAAAATTATTTTTCAAAACAGTATCACCTATCAGTTTTGATGTTTTTGGGGAAAAAAGGCATAATTATTCACAGGAAGAATTTGTAGATACTATCCTGCAACAACAAGCACTTGATGAAATGAACTCGTAACACGTAAAAATACCTTCTAGCTTAACGTTTTTAAGCTTCATGTTTCTGACATCTGATTCTCAAATTTATTCTTCCCATAAAAATTCTAAAAGTATTTGACTATTTTCCTTACTTGGAAGGAAAAATTTTGAACTACTTAAGTTATTTGTGAAATGAAACATGAAAGTTGCATTAAACTTCACTGTAACATTATCCACCCTCCCTACCACTAATTTACTCTTAATTGTTTGCCTCCACATCCATTCCTTAATCTGTAACAGAAATACCAGGAGGTGAGTTGAGCACCGCTCTACAAATATAACTGAAAATATCTAAAACCACCTTGCCTCAGCAAAATCTGGTTGTTCAATGCAGTCTGTCCTTTCCAGTGAGAACTTATTCTGCAGTAAGACCACCTGGAAGTGGATTTAATTTAGAAATTAATCAGGTGAGGAAACAAGATTTCTTTGCTCGTTTTAAAAAAAAAAAAAAGGTTTTGAAGAATCAAGAGGGTTAAGTTTCACATAATGGACTGTATTTTTAGGTCTTCTTTCTGACCTAACTGCAGGCTAAATGGATGCAAGTTCATTGCAAGTAACCCTGCAGATGACTCTGGAATGCCAAACCCTTAAAGGTTAACCAATGTTAATTTGCAGAAATTATTTATTAATATGCTAATGACTGAGAAATAGAAATCGTAAAAATCCCACTACTTCTAGACAAACACAACATATTTAATGCCACACAAAATATCTTCATCATTGTAAAAATATTTCTCTGTTGTAAAAATATAAAAATAAACACCATATAACTGCCAGGATGTTGAAGGCTTTCTCTATCACCATGAGCCAAAATATACAGCAACTGATTTTTTTTCCTAATACTTTAATCCCATTCCTTTCAAAGTCTGGCACTTTTTCCATACATCAAACGTTAATATCATGGGAGCAACTGTGAATGCTGTAGAGTTGCTGGAAATTTAAAAAACTGTGCGGTGAGTATGATTGTATCTCTGGTTCGTCCTCAAAAACAGCGCACAATTTGACAGCTCCCCAGAGGATTAACGCTCTTATTTTGCCAGGCTCTACTGTGAGTCTGCTTGGATCACTGTATTTCTGCTGCAGAAGGAATACAGACTAGAAAATTAAAAGCTAAAATGTAGAAAAGTGTACAAATCTTGTGCACAGCTGCTTAGGTCTACTTTGGCAAAAATTATTTTCTTTCATAAGACAGAGAATAAGAGACCAAGAATCTCAAACCACAGAAGAATTTGATCTGAAACATACTCATTTATTCATGGCACTACCTCAAACAGTCTCTCTTTCTTCCAAGGAGAAAAGATCCCACAAAAGTCTAGCACTCGCATTTATACCAAGGAATATATTATTTTTTTCTACCGTTAATCTACATTTGCAATACCAGTAGAGCTAAATTTGCAAGTAAATGGTTCACTTTATATTTCTATTCCTTGTAAAGATGGACTAGGCTAGGAAACCTTTTCTATCTCCATTTCCATGAAAGAAAGACATCAGCTATAAAACACCCAATTGGTTTCCAGCTTGAGAGCTCTGGGGACTGCCCAGAGGAAATACCAGAGAGGACCGACAGCTCAGCAGTTTGACATGTAGACGGAATTTTCTGTTGTATTACAGAAGCCCTGGTGCTTCCAGTGGGTTTCCAACTATTGTGCTAACAACATCATCCTCTGTTGGTCTTTTTTTACCTCCTTTAGTTTTCAAAGACTTGCATGGAAAGCAATGGCATGAGCTTTGCAATGACTTGAAGATGGAATCCACACTCACAAACACTTCAGTAAGTAAAGCCTGCATCCATTCCCAGGGTGATTTGTTCATATGCTTCATTCCCACAGGAGTCCTACAGTGAGTTGTATGGTATCATACTGATGGAGCTTGCAAGCTCACGAGTGGGGCTCACATTATACTCCAAACGGACGAGATAATGAAGTCAAACCTAGTGATTTAAATACATTTTTAATAGCGAGAATATTCTAGTCTAAATCATTTTGTCTTCCTTAAAAATCTCAATGTGCTTTTTTTTGCAGCTCACTGACTTTTTAATTTCCATGTAATATAAGTGAATTTGACTTGTCTTCACAAGATTGAACATGTCACAGGCAGCATACTCGTAATCTTGCAAAAAATCCGCTGGCAGACATTCCAGATGATCGTACGGCTTATTTTCACATGATCCATTTCATGGTAGTCATGAGCATTAACATCACATATTAGATCACCAGTGAAATAATCTTCAGCTATAGATGGATTCTTTTCTACACATGTTGATGTATAGTCGAACACCAAACAACTCATTCCAGTTAGGTATAATGAGCTATAATAAAATGTCAGAGAAAACCCAAATTCTTAACCTACAGTAGTTGCTTCTTAAAGGTTTTCTACCACAGAATCAGAGAATGTTAAGGATTGGAAGGGACCTCGAAAGATCATCTAGTCCAATCCCCCTGCCGGAGCAGGAACACCTAGATCAGATCACACAGGAACGCATCCAGGCGGGCTTTGAATGTCTCCAGAGAAGGAGACTCCACAACCTCTCTGGGCAGCCTGTTCCAGTGCTCTGTCACCCTCACCGTGAAGTTTTTTCTCATATTCAAATGGAACCTCCTATGTTCCAGCTTGAACCCATTGCCCCTTGTCCTATCACTGGATGTCACAGAGAAGAGCCTGGCTCCATCCTCCTGACACTCACCCTTCACATATTTATAAACATTGATTAGGTCACCCCTCAGTCTCCTCTTTTCCAAGCTAAAGAGACCCAACTCCCTCAGCCTTTCCTCATAAGGGAGATGCTCCATTCCCTTAATCATCTTCGTGGCTCTGCGCTGGACTCTTTCCAGCGGTTCCCTGTCCCTCTTGAACTGAGGGGCCCAGAACTGGACACAACATTCCAGATGCGGTCTCACCAGGGCAGAGTAGAGGGGGAGGAGAACCTCTCTTGACCTACTGACCACCCCCCTTCTGATACACCCCAGGACGCCATTGGCTTTCTTGGCCACGAGGGCACAGTGCTGGCTCATGGTCATCCTGCTGTCCACCAGGACCCCCAGGTCCCTCTCCCCTACACTACTCTCCAACAGGTCAGTACCCAACTTATACTGGAACCTGGTGTTGTTCTTGCCCAGAATTTGTTCTTTCTAATATTCAATATTCAATATTTGTTCTTTCTAATGATCCTACTGTTTGATTCCGATAATAATGGTAATTCTGAGGATAGTTAGCACTTTAGAATAGCACACAATTTTACAAATAAAATATAAAGGAAACCTTTTAATTACAACCACTGCATGTGGGGATGTTACACATCTGTCTTGAGTATGGAGAAACATAATACCCTTCCCTGGAGAGTTATTAAGTTCCATCTAATTTTTAATTCAGTCTTTACTCAAACTCCCCAACAAGTTTTAAATTGCCCAAGATTAAGCTTTAGCTTTGCAATGATAAAAGCAGAACATCAGGACAGACTGTCACTCTAAGCAAAAATTTCCTCACACAAGTAGTTTACTTAATTTAGTAGTGTTGTATATACAATCACTTGCAACCAAAGACAGTTGTAGAAAGTCACAGTTTTATAGAAAATGAGCAAACTCCTCTACTTAACCAGGTAGCCTGGCAGAGAGAGAAAAGCAATGAAAATGGGACTGAACAATGCATCCACCGCAAAACACAGTACTCCGTTCCAGAATAGTTCATCTTTTATCTTGGGTTGAAAGTGATGGCATAATCAATGACACTTTTCTATATGAGAATTATTAAAAAATTCATTTAATCACAAATTTATTCCATTAAAATAATTGCCTATTGCCTTGAATACTCTACAGTATAAATAAATGCATGAAGAGCTCAGCTAATTTTCTCTCTCCTGTCCCTGGGTACTTTTTGATCATATGCAGTTTCTTTTTGATTTTCCTCAGGTTTCAGAAAGAACAGGCAAGGAAAGTACATCCATCCCTCTGAGGCAATTGCAAAAGATTGCGTGTGTCAGTCTACATCTATGTAAATACGAACATTCTTGGAAACTGGAGCAGGAATTAAATGCTGGTGCTTTTGTCCTCTTTTCCCCCCAGTGAGAAACGGCAGCACTGATCCTCTGCCATAGGTAGGATCTTCTGGCATCTTTCCTCCACAGCTAGAAGTTTTTTCCCCTGATGAAACAGCAAATCACTTCTGTTGCCTGAAAGATGGCATTGACACGGTTGGATAACACAGATTTTTTTTTTTTTTGTAGAGCTACCGTAATAGTTTAGAAAAGGTTGTTTGTCAAAACTAGCCTACAGTACACCAAAAATGTATGTTATGAATAATTATAAGCATTTCACTGGTAAAAATTACAATCATCTTATATAATATCGATTCTCTAATCAGTAAATTCTCTGTTCCAATTATCTGAATAGTGTTGTCTCATAATTTGTCCAACTTTTAGTGCACGTAGCATGCACGTGCAGCAGGTTTTATTAATAGACCCCTACCACAGGAATGGGTCCTAGCTGTCTTTAACCATTTTCGTCACATTCTTCCAGTGCTAACAAGGTTTCCTAGAATATTAATGTCTTATTCAAGTTTCTTCTTTATCTGGTATTCCTTTTTTACCCTCCCTTGTGAGCCTACATGACGGAAAGTTGATATAGAGTACAGACTGAATGTAAATCACTTAATTTATTCAGGAATTAATAAAGACATAAAACCTAATGTAAGTTTAAAAGACATGGAAAGAAATTCGCAGTCATGAAAAATGACTTGCTTTCCTTCAGCCCCACTTTTTTCTTTGGGTATTTCCCTATGCCCCATCTCCTTGTACATTGTCATTGCCTTAGTGCATGGAAGCTCTATAAAAAAACAGCCTGCTCCTCCTGAAAACTTGATTTCTTCTATGTTCACACTCGGGGTGCAAATACAATCAAAACCATACTGGGTATTCAAGGAAACTGAGCATTGGATAACTTCTTCCATGGAGCTTTGGGCTTTGGAAGGGACAGAGACATGAGAACCGACAGAGCTCCCCCTCCTGATTTTGATGAATTTAGGAGATTAGCTCAGTTTTATGGAGGAAACTTTTGTCAGAAAAGAACCCTGGATTTCTAGTTGCACAGTCAACACAGTGTATTAGAGCAGTGCTACCAAAGACACTCGACCCACGGCCAAAACAGTCGGTCTGTCGAACCAAGTCGAACTTGGAACAAGCAAGAGGACCTCAATAAAGGGTGAGGAATCCAGTTACAGGGAACTGCAAAAAATAAGTCATGTCCTACGGGAAGAGAACAAGCATGGAAAGGCCTCTGCAACCTGAGGAACAGCTTTGTTTTGAGAGCCTTGCGTGCGAACAATGAAATGAGCTAGAAGAAAGAAATGTCAGTTCTTTCAGAGCTAAAAAGACAGGTCAGCTGCTTATCAAACCCTATTAGTTCCTTCAGTCCAATTACAATTTGAATAAACACATCCCATTCCCATTATGTTTCTCGATGAATGATTCTGGTATTTTCTTTCAGGAATAAACTGAATCAGCCACCGCAGACAATTAACTCAATAAATGACTACCAGGAAGAAGCAGTGATGCTGTTTCCATGCTAATCCAAGACCTGCACTCATTGCAGCCGTGGTGGAAGTGCAGATCTGTTCTCGCCTCGGTAGCAGCTTCGCTCACTGATACAGCCCCGAGAAGCTGAAGGTTGACAAATGATAACACTGCAGAGCAGAATTTGCTCCTGCATGGGAGTATACCAAGTAAGAATCTAGTGTAAATAACTGCTGCACTTAATAAAAATCACCTTTCCAAATATTGACATTTTTTGCTCTTTTTTCTTTAAGCACAGGTTTATGGAATAGGAAAGAATCATGAGAATTTCCCTACAAATTGCTCTCCAAAATGATTTGAGTGTCACCTCTGTTATTCCCTGGAGACCTCTGTGGGTGCCCTGCATGCCAGTAAAGTCACAGTGCTGAAGAAAGCTGCGTTTTCCTTCAGCCTCTCACCCTGTGTTATAGAGGATCCTCTGCAAACTTGCACAGGAATTTCGGACAGGTGAATGCTCTCCAACAAGCCACCCACAGAGCTGGAGTTCTCTAAACCCATGAAATAAATTGCAAATAAATAAGAATCTGAAAAAAAAGTTGAAATAAATCATAATACTACTAAAAACACAAATATTCACATATCCAGTGACTTGAATGGTCACTGTCATTCAAGTCCAGGAGCATTTGTTACCCATAAAAAAGCATTTCTCTAACTGCTGCTAACTTTCTCTGCTTCATGGTAATACACCTACAAAGGTTTATAGCAGTACTTGCCCAACAGTTCTCTTCGTCAGAGAATTATCCCTTCCATGCCCCAGACTGGGAGGGGTTTTTTTGCCTTTTTTTTTTTTCCCCCCCTTCCTCTCCCCTGTGAGTATTTCAACATCTAAAAGACAAAAAATCAGGCTACCTCTGCTTGGCATGTGAAGACCCTACATCAACAGTGGAACTGGGGGCAGCAAGTCTCTGAACAGCAGCAGGAACAGTCAGAGCACGATAGGCTCTGGAAAGGCAGTTCTGCTTCTGGCTCTAGTATTTCTGAAAATATTATTCATAGCCCCCTGCAAAAAAATAGAGAGAGCTATCCCCAAGGTACCAGAATTTAAGATCAAAGAGAAAAAAAAAACAGGAGATGAGAGATGTGAAATGAGTAGTGGGCAACTTAGGTTTGAACGAAGTTTTTCAAATATTTATATTCATATATATGTAGACACAAATCCACCATAAGGCTACTATTTATAGTGTGCTCAACAGAAACACGTCTTTACCATAATTTGCAGTATTGAGTAGTCTCTCTTTTTAAGGGGCCTTGTGTAAGGTTTCACTTTGTGTACATCGTTTAGCAAAACCCTACTTGTATTTTGCACTCATGTAAGAGAAGCAGCCAACACCTGAAGCTTGTGCTAAAGATAAGGTTGTGCCTTTTCCACAGTCTTCATCAAGGACAGGATTGTTTCCCTTCACCTGAGACTTACCATGGATCATGCTGGGTTTGCTAACACTTCGAATTTGTTAGAAATTCTTTATATTCCAAACTCCCCTCCCTCATCAAGACAAGAACTAGTTCAGTCACAGTATTTGGCTCCAAATTAATTCAGGGGAGTCTTACACCCTGTACAATGTAATAATAATTTTTAAAAATTAAAAATCAGGCTACAGAATTATAGTGGTTCTCTCTTGCCTCGGAAGCTTGAGACATCTGCAAGTGACTGTCCCGTTACGTAATTCCACTATTTCCCTAGTGCATGTGCACTCAGTAAGACTGATTACACTGCACCTCAGCCCAAACAACAGAAAAAATCTTGTTAGATCATCCATGAAGTCCTGTTTTATTAATAAAGTCTAACCATTTGAAGAGTTATTCCGGTACAGTCCATGTACCCAGACAGATTTTTTTCTTTTTATTTGTCAAAAGCAAAGATATCCAAAGGATATCCAAGTCTCGCCACAGGCAGCCGTGTCAGCATCAACGGAGAAAGACTCTTACCTGGCAAAGGACACCCTAAGATTTCCAGTCTCATACAGATGCTGCCTTCTTGGAACCAGGACCGAGGGTTTATTCGGATATAACGCGCAACCAGCGGCACTGGCAACATATTGAGAACTGGGATCTCTTTCTCACTGTTTCCTTCAAAAATCTACGTAGGCCAAACACACAGAAAGGGCAAGATAAGTTCTTCAGAAAGTATTTTAGCACGTCTTCTAACAGAATCAGATAAAGCCACATGGTACAGCCCCAAGTTGATCGTGGCTCAGGTCAGAACTTCTCTTCAAAGAGCACAATCCCCCCATGCCTCTGAGAGAGGGGTGATGGAGCCAGAGCTCCTCACCCTCCCTCCAGCAACAGGTACCTCATGGGCGTGAGATGTCCCCAGGGACCAGCAGACCAACACGAACCCTTGCATGGGCAATGCAACAAGAAATATGTCTCATCCCAGGCAAGACCACCACTGGGGTCCACATCCATTGGCAGACACACGTGTATTTGCCATGTAAGATATTCTGGGCCCCTCTCTACAGAACATGGTTTGGTCTTAAAATTAGTGGGACCACTGGGAGATGTTGCCTTGTTGTCTTATACTGACTAATCATGCAAATCAGAACTCTGCATGGAGACCCCTCACTTTCCCACCTCTGCTCTTCTTCATAAAACATCTGGTTTGTGATACTCACCACATCTCCAGATTCATTTCTGACAGCAGTCCATGCATGGCTGTCATTGCTCACCAATACTCTGTAAGAGGTCACCCAGTTACTCCTTGAAAAAGACAAAGAGTATCTAAGTTATTTTTTTCTTAACTTAGAATGACTGCAAATTGTGTTTAGTGTAATAAAGCTTGTAAGGCTGCTAGCAACAGAAATGGCAAAGTCATGTCAACACTTGGCTGGAAAAGGGACATGCAAATCTAGATTCAACAGATAATTAAAACCTAGCACATAGAAACAAACAAAAAAAAAAACCAAACAAGCTAATATTCTGGGATTCTTTTTATACACAGATTTCAGGATAAATTGCTTATCTAGAACAGATGCATTCACTGTTCAAAAATCTTCCTTTTTCAGCTACACAATATTTATTATTTCTGATGTTATTATCAGAGAGCATGGAAAAAAAATTAAATCCTCTAGGATGAAAAGCCCATGAATTTCAACCACCAAAATTTCCACGTTTTCTAATACAAGAACGACTGGAGCCTGCAGTCATTCTTCTATTTATCAGCAATATATAAGGACAAAGGGACAATTCTGTCTCTGCACGGCAGAGTCCAGTTGATTGCACGACTACGATATGTAACTCAGTCTTCAGTAGGCTGATCCTTACAGTCGCCTGTTATCTGATTTACAGCAAAAACTCCTTTTAATCCAAAAAAGCAAAATCTTCGTTCATACTTAAATTATGGCTTGTCTGTATTCAGCTAAGGAAGAGTATGAGGAGAAATAAAATGCTGCTTTCTATATTCTGAGTGGAGTTAAAGATATGTAGCTTTTACACCATCTAGGCATTCCTCATGGTAACATGTATATTTGTTGGTTTGAAAGGGCACCAGTAATTTATTTTTTTCCCCAACACCTTCCTACTATCAGTAGGCAGCGACTTGGAGGAGAGTTGTGGCTTGGAGGTATCTTTGTACCATAAAGTCTGTCCAGGATACTTAAATGCTATTTTCACGTATATAAACTGATGGTGCGTAACCAGCAGTCCTCTAGAGCAGTCTTTCCTGAACACAGGTTCTTAGCTAAGCTACACGGTCAGATTGC
The DNA here is from genome assembly GCA_011057875.1 of Pterocles orientalis. Classification (NCBI taxonomy): domain Eukaryota; kingdom Metazoa; phylum Chordata; class Aves; order Pterocliformes; family Pteroclidae; genus Pterocles; species Pterocles orientalis. Next base: position 871,140 of record WKFP01014989.1, on the reverse strand, counting down.
TGGGAGTGAAACCAGGGTAAGGAAAGTTCTTGGGACTAGAAAGAAGAATAGGGGCAATTTGGGCAGTTATGGGAGAAGCAGAGTTGTATGGATCAGAGATAAGGGAGTATCTGGAAGGACAGATGTACCCAAGAAAACCTTTCCCTTGAGCTGCACCCATATAAATACAACTTTGCTTTTCTTTCTTTTAAAATCAACAAAAAATACTAGCAAACTGCCTATGAACACACACATTGACTTTACTGTGCTTGTGTTTAAAGGGACAAGCTAGTTTTCACGTGTTCACTAAGACAGTCAGCCTTCTAGTGAAGACCAAAAAAGGGGCAGGGGCAAAACAAGAACAAATTCATCGGCCATGAGATCAGCACAAGTTCTCCCACCTTCATCTTGCACAAAATAGTGACCTTCAAATAATGCCTAAGCCAACGCACGGCAGCAGAAAATGTATAACTTTAGATTTCCATCTGCTATTTAATTTTCTGTGTGACAGTGGTCCCACTCACACAAAAGATTCAAACTGATGTTCAGACTTACAACAATACATACAACCAAAGATTAGGCAGTTAGCAGGATTCAGGAAACCACTTCTCTGTGTAATTTACTAATACCCCCAAAGTAAAGATGAGGTATGTGATTTTGAAAAAAAAATGACTGAACAAACCCAGTGTCCCTTTTTAGGACACTAGACCACTCCTTTGCAAATCTTTCACCAGCCTTCTTCAATGAATACATTTTGCCATTCATGTTGTTTTAAATGGAAAAGTCTTGACTATTGCCAAGCAGCCTGAACTTTTTATTATTTTATTGGGAAGATGAATGCATCTGCCACCTGTAATCCACACTCTACTTCAACATTTGTTAAACAACTTTAAAAAGTTTGTAGCCTTCTGAAAATACCAGTTGTCTGCCTGTCAGCAGAAAATCTCGTGGGGTAGGGGATTTGCCAGAGATCTGTGAAGTGCCATGCTGGCATCTCAAGCCTTCGTGGCTGTAAAATGATATATCAGCATGTTATATAAATTTCTACTAGCTCTTGTAACAAACTTACTTTCTTCCCTCAACTTCTGCAGTAGCCTGGCAATTGCACCCGAAGATTTCATTGTGACCGTCACTTGAAGGAAGGAAGATTTACCTCTAGCAAAAACGGAAATTAGGAGTTTTGGAAATGGCCAACATCAAAATTCCAGGAAGAGGAAAAATAACTTTTTCCAATTCAAAAGAAAACCAAGTTTGAGAGCAAAAATCATGGGTTTGAATAGAGGTGGTGGTATACAAACTCAGTGCACTCAAAATGTTTTTTTTTTTGTGATGTGGGTTTTTTTAATATATTCTTGGCCATTTTTCAAAATCATAGTAAATGGCTAAATGAAGCAATGTTGCAAACCGAAAAGACATCATTGCTTCTGAAGTATTACAGAACTTTTTAAACTTGAAACTGCACAAATAAGACAAAGAGGACAAACACAATACATTCATATTCATTACTCCACACCTGAAAAATTTTTCAAACAGAATATCACAACCTCATGAAAACAAGGTAACGGTGGACATTCTGTATAACTGAGAATTTTGTAAGAAAATCATGGCATATATGAACAGTTTTTAAAAGAACCAGCTCATTTCATTGGCACAAGAAAATGTTACTCTTACACTAATATTTCCAATCTAGGACTTTTATTTCCCACATCTTAATTTTTTTCCCTCCCTAGAGTTACAAAGGCTTAAACTTTTCCCAAAAGAAAATGCATACTAATCAGTCATACACATATTCCATGCTGAGTTACAAGCAATATGCTTCTCAGAGGCAGTCTGCCAATTAAAATACAAATGGGACTACGTCCAGTCTGGTACATTTGCGGTATAGAAGGACTACAGAGGGTCATGGGATGAGATAAATCAGAGTAATATATTAGGAGACACACCACATTCTACTAATTGTGCTTGCCCGTAAGGAATAAGCATCCACTTTGTGTTTGTTGAGATGCAGAATAAAACCATCACAGGGGACCAGATCTTCTCCCATTGGTCCTAAACGCAAAACTGACTCTAGAAGCTTCAATTCTTCCTACTTTTCTCCAACATCATAAGAAAAACAGCTCCTGCTAATATTAAGAAAGCTGCTGTAAATTTAGACCCCCCTCAGAAATGGCATCTTCTGCTTTGAAATCATAGTCCCCATGCTGGAAAGGGGAACACTGCTTGCATCCATCTCTTCAAAGTATCCATAAAACTAACAGCAGCTCATACACAGGGTTTCTGACCAGGCAGCTATCTTTAAATCCCACAGACCAGCAGAAGAGCATTCACACACTAAATATTCTGGGAAGCTGCAGATTTCCTACACGTGTGCGGCACAGGAGGTCTGCTGCCTCCAGGAAGCAGATGGATGTGTCGCACGTGCTTGAATCAACAGCCAGTCTGTTTACAGCAAGCACTGTGCTTCCCGGAATTGAAGAGTTTAATATGTAAATGGTGCTCTGTTTATTCATGTAGACACAGAATTCTAGAGCTTCCAGGGAAATCCATCACAGAGACACAGCAGCTAAAGCAAAGTCTTGTGCTAGAAGTGCGGGGGAATGTCATCAGTGCTGGTACCTGATGATGAGAAGATCCATCCCTTTGGGTTTGGGATTTGCAGACATTAATTTCTGCAGCACATCACGTTGCATCTTTTCGGGGCCCATCAGCACTGAAGAATAAAGCTGTTTAAGGAAAGCTGAAAGAAAGCTATATTTAAAATACTTAGGATGTCCCTACCATTGTTTTAGGGAAACTCTTGTGAATTCACTCTATAAAATCTCCCTGGACCTACCCATTCCTCAGACAAAAAGAGATATTTGTTGGTTTTATAGAGTCAAGGAGGCACAATTCAAGGAGAGTCCTATGCCAGCATTCAGAAAAGTGTGTGTTATATTATCAAGCTCTTTCTTGGCAGGAAGCTAGGGAATACAGAAGTTACTGTGTGACGGCATCTTCAAAAATATTCAATGTTACCTCCAGTTCATCATGTTCTAGCACAAAGTGCTACTTACACGACTGCCTCGTGAATTTCATCAATGCTGGAAAATGATCACGAGATACAGATTTGACAAGAATCATTCGGATTCAGGTGCCTCCCATTAATAATCCTTCCTAAAATTTATGCCAGCCTCATCCCTTCAGGAGAAACCTATCCGAAAAATCTCATATTTATTGCCAACATTAATCAATTCATTTCACAGAAAGTAAATGCAAAACTCAAAATATAACTCAAATTCACTTAACATGGTGGGCTTTTTTATTATTATTAATTAGTTGGTTCTTCTCTGTAATTCATTATCTTTAGACAAGGCTTATTTGTACATCTTGGATTCAGTTTCTAGTGATTCATGGAAATGTCCAACTTATCCATTTCCATTAGAAAAAAAAAAAAAAAAAAGAGAAAATGAGGGATTAAGTGACTTGCCCCTGGACCAAGAGGAAACCTGAATCAAAGCAGAGAATTAAAAGCAGATCTCCTACAGCCTTGGCAGGTTTCTATCCAGAGGATCAGCTCTTCCTTATCTAACATCATCAGGCTAGTGAGCGTAGGGAAAGACATCAGGACAACAACAGAACATCTTTCTGCCTTGCCTTCCCCGACATGATTTACTTACTTTTCTTTGTGTGCTAGACACGTAGATGAATCCTAACTCAGCCCAAGACGTAGTGAGTGCTAAATGAGAAGCAGCAGAGGCACGCCAGGTGTTCGGCTGCCCAGTCTCTGGCACACAGGTACATCAGCTGCGATTTCTGACTATTTGGATATGGTTTTATTTTGTTTGAACATCATCTCCTGCATACCATATTTTTGGGCCAAGCTTCTCAATTATGGAAAGCTGAATAAGCAACAAGTAAAATAAATCTGATACTTTTATTCTATTCTCTAAAACTCTTTTCCACTTCACTAAAACCCCACATGGCTTGAGAGGAACGAGGAAGGTAGGCAGATGCCAGTAAGCAGAAGCCCACGGTGGCAGAGATGCTGGTGATGAGACTAGCAGAAATCGGCAGAGTCCACGTTAGCATCATTACAATGGACCTTGCTCCAGCTGACAATATTATTCTTCTGCTGTCATGATAATCTGATTTATCTGCATTAAAAACCCCTAAAATTAATAGAAAATAGAACCAGACAGGCACACAGATGCATATCCTCCAACAATATATAAACTGACAAGCCAAAAGACTTGAAACAGTGGAATTTCTATTCCAAAAAAATGATAAGCAAACCTCGATTAAACAGTACTCATGTAACAGAATCAACATGCCGGCAATTAAGTGGCTTTCTGCTTGAAAAAGTAATTTGTAGTCTTATGCAATTAAATGTAAAACCATTAATATTAATAATCTAGAATAATATTTATGCTGATAAAATTTTAAATCACCCGCTGCCCAACAGTTTCAAAAACAAGCCAAATCAAAACCCACTCAGGCTAACCACAGGTAGCCCAGCGAGTTTTGCAAACTAATTAAAATAAACATGGTTTAAGGGATGGAGTTTGACTAGCAAGCAAGGGTATTTTTTTTAATAATTGAAATCTTTGAATGTTTAATTTTTAAAATTGCTTCTAGCTGACTCAAAATTATATACTGCTGTGAAATCCAGCTCTTCAGAGACCCTATGAAGAAAAGCTCAGGACCAAAATTTCCCTTTCTCAGAATAAATTAAGCACAAATGTTTCAAAGCTCTTGTCTCAGGGAGGAGGAGTTGGAATTGCAAATCCATTTCCCGCCCAATGGCTGCCACTTACAACAAGGTTTTTGTAAAATTTTAATCTCTGATATTCTGGCCTTTCTAGAAAAATCTGTGTGTGTTTCCTTTTGCTGTTGTTTGTTCAGAGAGGAACACCCAATGGTGCCAGACCTCCTGTGTGGGGTCAAGGACATCCTCTGCCCCAGGGATTTTATGGTCTTAAAAACTGTCATTTCAGGCCACCCTTTGCAAAGAGATGCCCCATCCCTGGCAGGGTTCAAGGCCAGGCTGGATGAGGCTTTCAGCAACCTGGGCTAGTGTAAGGTGTTCGTGGCCCTGGCAGGGGGTTGGAGCTCAATGATCTTTAAGGCACCTTCCAATGTAAACCATTCTATGATTTGCATGTTTTGGAAATTTTTCCTACACCAGACTTTCCCCTTTCATATCTTCTGTATCCACTAAACACAACCAAGCTATGATTCCTTTTCTTCTAAACATGCTTATGACGTTTTTAATTTGCCATTCTTGTTTGTGCCTATCGCACCTTTGTAAATCAGTCACATATTTGAGAAGAAAAAAAATCCGAACTGTGTAGGCACTGCCTCACTATGTCTTTTTGTCTCCTTCCTGTGAATATTTAAGGAACAGAAAATGAAAATCTCTGACAGTAACCAGCAAATACCGCCATTTGCGTGCACAGCTGTGAACTTATTTAAAAGAAATGCTGAAAGGGCTCATACCTACCCAGCGCACACAACGATGTGGCCAAGTGCCACTTGGTGCATGCAGAAGGGATGCTGATGGGGGGAAGGCTGCTTGGGTGAAGGTGGGGGGGAAAGGAGCAGCTGCCCCATGTCCTCCAGATAACCCCACACGGTCACTGTCATTGCAATGACTCACAATGCATGTGCAAAACTTATAAATCAGGGTTGTGATGAATAAGCACGATAGACCTGTTGCAACAGATGCTTGTATTCATTTGATGTATCCTTTTGCTCAAGGCTTCAGCTCATTTGATTCCAAACTGCCCACTGAAGTCCCTTCCATGAAGGTTAAAAATCTTTCCTTCATCTTCTGGACAGCTCCAGCAAGCCTCACTGTGCAAAGGGAGTTCTCTTCATGCGACACCACCTTCTCCCTATGAAAACCAGTGGTTAACCTGTCCCCTCCTTTGGGGACAGCAGTGACCTGCTCTCTTCCCAGGACTGCAGGGTGGGTGAGTCACCAAGCCTCTGGTGAGAGATCTTAGCTGAAGCAAGAGTACCATGACAGATCCTACCTGAAAAAAAACATCATCAGTTTTGATATTTTTACCAAACTTGTGAAAGTATAAATACACCTCTGTGTCTACTGTCAGAACTCCACCTACACGGGATTATCCAAGCTGGTCACAAACCCAGCTCCCAGCACCAGGAGCAGATGGCTGGTGTTCATCGGCAGTGATGGATGCGGTACCAAAATCCTGCACAGGGCGTGAGAATTGAGGTGGAAGAAAAACACAGCCCAGGAATTGAAGCTAAGTAGATAGATGGAGAGCACCCAAGGCTGAAGCCGCCAAAGGCTGACTCTCAGTGCTGTAACAACTGAAAGCCTGCGAGGCAGCTCTGCCAAGCCAGAGTTAATAGAAAATATAACTTCTTGAGAAAAAAAATCATAAACACTAGTATAATATTAATATATCAAGAGAGGTTTTTCTACACTGAGTTCAGGTTGTTTTATAACTCCTATCAATATATTTAGTATGATTTCAGTGGATTTAGAACAATCCACCCTATGAAAGCCTGACTTTGGGGAAACCATAATAATCTCTGCGGTCCTGTCACCTATCAGAGCAAATAACAGTTTGCACTGATTTGGTGCACCATACCTCACATCAGTACAAAGGAGATGCTTATTTTATGACATGATTTGGACAAAACATCCAGATATTTTAATTAAATTTGCTGAAGTTTCATCAGGGTGTGTTTTCACAGAGGCTGCGTGGGGATAGGAGGTACTGCTCTGAAAGTCGGTGCCAAGTCTGTCATCCTTGTGAGCTGGATGGCATTTAGAGCTTGTTCTACTTCTCTTTCAAAAGCAACACTATGCCATTGTTGTATTTTTGCCCCTTCTTCATGTACACAGTGCAAAATTCTGTTTTCTTAGGTACCTGTAGAAACAACTCCAATACCCATGAGTAATCCCTATGGCAACCCAAATGCTAACACGGTCACACTGAATGGGTTGTCTCTGCTCTTTGTACTCCTGTTATCGGAATGCTGAAGATGCTGACGTGATTCTCTCTTCATGAAGCCAATCCTACTCCTAAGACCACATTCTTAATACCATGAATGGCTGATAAACTGGGGAGGAAGCAAGGATTTCCACCCTCTTACAAGCAAGGACGTTTACCATCTTGCAATCCTCACATGCAGACTGTCCATAACAGCAAATCTCAGTTCCTGAGGAATTGCCAGTGAGGACAGCAGTAAATTAACATTTGGGGCAACACACTCATTTTGGGACTAAAGAAAGAGCAGAATGCTGTACTGCCAAAATTAGAAGCAAGTAAATTGCACTGACCTAAATTTATCCTCAGCTACCCAGCTTGCTACAGACCTGTGATTCCCTAAGGACAGTTTGTCAAAAGGGATGCTGGGGGACTGTGAAGAGCTATGCTGCACACAGAGCAGGCTGATGATGAGGGTGTACTATAGAAAATTGCAAAATTATTCCCCTATTCAATTACAAATGTCTTACCTTCAGAAAAAAAAGCACGATGAGACACAACAAAATCTGTTGGATACTTACTCTTTGTTATCCCTACAGAGGGGCACAAGGAAGTCAAACGAGTGACACAGGGAGCGTGTAATGGTGTCCACGCTAGCTTCTAGTTAAAATATAGCTTCAACAACGATGAATAAAAATTACCAGTTAAGGTGGGTCACTCTAGAAGCAAGCAACATGTTTAAGTCATTGTAATTATTCCTTCCTTCCAGCAAGCAACGCCATTGATTTGTTGCACCCTCCACCCAAATAGCCTTTCAAGCCCTGTTGCAACTTTTCAAGGCACGCAGACTAACCTCTACCCAAATCAGACTTTGAAAATTGCCACCCCTCATTTTGTTTTCTTATGGATAAATATCATACAGAGAAGTAAAAAAATCTTCAATATTTTAATGAGGCTGAAAGGTCTTAAAGAAAACATATTTGGAAAATAGTCTATTTTAATTTTTTCTAAATATTTCAGGACTTTTGCTTTAAAATTTGAACATTCTGCATAGATTATTTAATCCATTCTTGTTCTTGTTGTTTTCTTATTCCATGACATGCAGCAATAGTGCATGATTTAACATTATTGAAAGATTAATTTTAATAAAATGGATCAAGTCACAAATACATCTTAGTCACCAAAACATTGCAATCTCTTCTAAAAGTCAAAACATCCTCTGCATTGAAACAGTCTGACGCTTTATATTACCGTCAGTACTCACTGAGTCTATTTAGACATGTGGGTTTTCTCTCGGTACAAAGGATGGTGCTGAATTATCAAAAAATTGTTTGGGTTGTGGGAAAGGTGTTTCCAATGTTTTTCAGATTCTTGACGAACTTCTTACATATTATATTCCTCCCTCAAATATTCAGCTATAAACCCTCTTTTAGCCCAGCTATTACACCATCCACCTCTCAGAGGAGGATGTCACATGTCTTTCTAAAAGGTCACGTCAATCACACAACTTCCTCTAGCCTGAGAAGGCAAACAGAACATCTCTGCAAAGAGATAATGATGTCCATCTGCCAACTACTGGATATTCACAGTGAAACAGTGTGGCAGGTGTTTTCAGTTCCACTTCATACTCACAGGATCACAGAATGTTAGGGGTAGGAAGGGACCTCGAAAGATCATCTAGTCCAATCCCCCTGCCAGAGCAGGAACACCTAGATCAGATCACACAGGAACGCATCCAGGCGGGCTTTGAATGTCTCCAGAGAAGGAGACTCCACAACCTCTCTGGGCAGCCTGTTCCAGTACTCTGTCACCCTCACTGTAAAGAAGTTTTTTCTCATATTCAAGTGGAACCTCCTATGTTCCAGCTTGAGCCCATTGCCCCTTGTCCTATCACTGGATGTCACAGAGAAGAGCCTGGCTCCATCCTCCTGACACTCACCCTTCACATATTTATAAACGTTAATAAGGTCACCCCTCAGTCTCCTCTTTTCCAAGCTGAAGAGACCCAGCTCCCTCAGCCTTTCCTCATAAGGGAGATGCTCCATTCCCTTCATCATCTTCGTGGCTATGCGCTGGACTCTTTCCAGCAGTTCCCTGTCCCTCTTGAACTGAGGGGCCCACAACTGGACACAATATTCCAGATGCGGTCTCACCAGGGCAGAGTAGAGGGGGAGGAGGACCTCTCTTGACCTACTGACCACCCCCCTTCTGATACACCCCAGGATGCCATTGGCCTTCTTGGCCACGAGGGCACAGTGCTGGCTCATGGTCATCCTGCTGTTCACCAGGACCCCCAGGTCCCTCTCCCCTACACTGCTCTCCAACAGGTCAGTACCCAACTTATACTGGAACCTGGTGTTGTTCTTGCCCAGATGCAAGACTCTACACTTGCCCTTGTTAAATTGCATGAAAAATTCCCCACCCAAATGTCCAGCCTGTCTAGGTCTCGCTGGATGGAAGCACAGCCTTCTGGCGTGTCAGCCACTCCTCCCAGTTTCGTATCATCAGCAAACTTGCTGAGGGTGCACTCTACTCCCTCATCCAAGTCATTGATGGATGGATTGATGGATATATTGAATAGCACAGGTCCCAATACCAAACCCTGGGGGACTCCACTAGATACAGGCCTCCAACTAGACTCCATCCCATTCACCACAACTCTCTGGCTTCTTTTCTCCAGCCAGTTCACAATCCATCTCACTACCCGATCATCCAGATCACACTTCCTCAGTTTAGCCGCAAGGATACTGTGGGAGACGGTGTCAAATGCTTTTCTGAAATCGAGATAGACCATATCTACTGCTTTGCCATCATCTATCCACCTGGTAATATCCTCATAAAAGGCTATCAGGCTGGTCAAGCATGACTTCCCCTTGGTGAAGCCATGTTGACTGCCTCTAATTACCTTCTTATCCCTGATATGCCTAGAGAGAGCATCGAGAAGTAAGTTGTTCCATCACCTTTCCAGGGATGGAGGTGAGGCTGACCTATCTATAGTTACCCGGGTGCTCCTTCTTGCCCTTTTTGAAGACTGGTGTGACATTCGCTTTTCTCCAGTCCTCAGGCACCTCCCCCGTTTCCCACGACTTGCCAAAGATGATGGAGAGTGGTCTAGCAATGACTTCTGCCATCTCCCTCAGCACCCGTGGGTGCATCCCATCAGGACCCATGGATTTATGGGTGTCCAGGTTACTTAACCGGTCCTTAACCCAGTCTTCATCTACCAGAGCAAACTCCTCCTTTGTCCTGACTTCCTCTGGGGCTTCAGGGGTATGGGACTCTTCAGGAAAGCCTCCAGCATTATAGACAGAGACAAAGAAGGCATTCAGTAACTCTGCCTTCTCTGTATCTTCTGTCAACAGAGCACCCACCTCATTCATCAGTGGGCCTACATTGCCTCTGGTGTTGGCCTTGTCTGCAATGTATTTGAAGAAGCCCTTTCTATTATCCTTGACCCCTCTAGCAAGGTTTAATTCTAAGGAGGTCTTAGCTTTCCTAGTTGCCTCCCTACACTCTCTGACAACATTCTTATATTCCTTCCAAGTGGCCAGCCCCTCCTTCCATGATCTGTAGACCCTCCTTTTACACTTGAGTTTGCCCAGCAGATCCCTGTTTAACCATGCAGTTCTCCTGGCACCGTTCCTTGATTTCCTACCCATTGGGATGCACCGATCTTGGGCTTGGAAGAAGCACTCTTTGAACGCTAACCAACTATCTTGGGCCCTTTTTACCTTCAAGTACCCTGTCCCACGGGATTTCCCCTAGCAACTGCTTGAAAAGGCCGAAGTTGGCCCTACTGAAGTCCAGCGTTGCTATTCTGCTCAGAATTCTATTACGGCCACATGAGATCCTGAACTCCACCACCTCATGGTCACTGCAACCAAGGCTGCCCCCAACCTTTACCTCTTCAACCAGACCCTCCTTATTCATGAGAATAAGGTCTAACAGTGCTCCTCTCCTAGTTGGCTTGTCCACCATTTGCATCAGCTCTCATAGCTTGTACTCACATCAACCAACACTTGTGGCACTTCCGAGCTTTTGTTATCTTCAGTGTATAAACTAAAAAATGAAGTTCTGGTTCTTGCAGGTGGATCCCACTTTGTGAAATTCAACATCTGGAGACCTTCTGGATGATCTGAGCAGAGTTTGCCTTTTACGATGGTAAAAGAACACTTTGCCGTGATTTTAGGTTTCCCAAGAATGCCCAAGATGCCTGAACAGCAACAACCTTTGAGTCCACATGTTTGCTCTAACTGGCAAAAGGAAGGACTCCTTAAATTCAGGCATTTTTGTTCAAAGCCTGGTTTTATGTGTTACAGGAGGAAAAAAAGAAAAGCAGGAAGATTTAATTCCACATGACTATCATGGAATTCACAGCCAGGAAGCCTGAGCACAAAATTTGTCTCAGAACAGTTTTTACTTAAAAAGGAAATGATCAAACAATTCAAGTATTCATTACTAACCAAGCATGGTTTCCTTCTTTCTCTAGTCAGGTCATCTGTGCTTTCAAGAGCTGTTTCTGCACTTTGGCATCTTCCCCCTCAAGACTCTCATGTCTCAAGCACAAGAGCCCTGGGCAGGCAAGCAGAGACACAGCCCACAGGAGAAGATGGACAAGAAACAGCAACTTCAGAGTGAATCTGGGAGAGGAATAACTGAGGTGAAGCAATTCCTGCCAACATACAGAAAGTCACAACCCCACATTTGTCACACAACCCTGCATTTGTCAACTGCAACCTTCAATTCATCCATAGTTCAAAAAAAAACCCCAAAAAACCCATAAGCAAGGCTTGATGTGAATAATCTGGCTCTGGGTGGAGTGGGCCATCAGCAAAACCAGACTACAGTTGCCAGTGCTGCTATAGATGACTAAAGGGTTGCTTTCACCACCACCATAGCTAGGAGCTCAAATTTTTCAGCCCTCCAATGAGGGGCAAAGTTTTTTGCTGGAGGATTCAGAAGGCTGTCCTTGCTTGCCCTCCCTTGTAATGTTATACATCCTCGTTGAGTCGCCAGCAGGAAGACAAAGGGACCAGGAGAGGTACAAATCTGATCTAGGCAGAAGCTCAGAGAGGAATTCTAGTTAAGTAAATTTTTCCACTTTGTATTGAACAAGAAACTTTAACAAAGGGGAAAAAAGAAAAAAAAAAGATAAAGGTGCTTTTACAATTCTTCATTGCTATCACATAATAGCATTGGTGAACTTACCATATATCCTAGTGTCTTGATCTTTTTATATACTGCTGGGAAAGTCTCCAAGGCTTAAATAAAAATCTTACCTTGGCTCTCAAGCTTGGCAAGCTTTTGCTTCTAATACAACACAGATCAGAGGAGTGTCTTTCGGCTCTTCTACCCGAAGTAAACTCATTCTCCAACGTATGTTCCTATTAGTTACGAAAGCCCTGTATTCTTGTCGCATAACTTCTTGAAGTTAGAAAGGTGCCTCAAGGCGGTGGAATTACATTTTTTTGTGTGAACTTTCATATCATAAATAATCCTTTTTGATATCATCGCCATCAACAAAGTATAAATGATTCCTCTTTGCTTCTAGTGCCCGTTACAGCCAAACAGTCACAGAAGAACCTGCCCACACCACTAAAAGTCTTACCAGCTTGTTTCTTTCAGGGTTTGCCTAACAAAAGGCAGTTCATTGCACACAAACCCTATGGCCACAGTCAGGTCATTGTCTCCCAAGTTTGCCACCACTGCCTCTGAACTCTAGCCTAAGGTAACTCCTGCTGGAGTTCTCTACTGTTGTCTGGATTCAATTCCCCTTTGCGTAGCTCTTCTTCACACCAAGATTTAATGGGGTTTTTGTCGGTTTTGTTTGGGGTTTTTTTTGTGTGTGTGTTATTTTTTTTCCTCCCCTCACTTTGTGACAGCTGGAGGAATTGTGGTAGAAAGTCCCACCAAGAAGATCATCTTTGAGATACAACAACCTAATTCAGAAAGCACTATCTACCATCTTCCTGGGTATGATGCCCCCGGGTGCCGAGACCCTGGAAACCCCAGGACACCACTCTTGGCTCAGATGAGGGATGCATACGTCAGCCTAAACTCTTTTGAAAACATGAACATCTACTTTGGTAACTCAGGGAGTACCACTGTTGAAATCTAAGGAATTATGCAGAAGAAGAGCATGCAAACATCAACTCCACTGATTTTATATGTTCATTTTGACGAGGGGAGGGAGAAAAGCGAGGTGGACTCCCAAGAAGCCTGTTCCACAGCCAAAGCTGTATCAAGTGACACCAAGTGAGATGGAGGCCACCACACCCTAACACTAAAAGGCACCTCCATGGCAGTCCCTTGGGCACAAGCTGGAGGTAGGTCAGGAGATTACCCCTTCCTGGAACTCTTTGCTCCCCTGGCCCCGCCATAGGGCAGAGCCCAGTCTCACAGGACATTTCCGGGAGATATCATCCTGTCTTACGGTACAACTACTCCAGATGAAACTAACTTTTCTTCTGTGAAGCAGAAATGTGCTCATTTCTCTGCAAATCTGAGTAACAATTCAGGAGGACCTACTCTCCCAGCATCAACCATGCTCCTGCTGCAGACCCTCAGAGATTTGCCCACCAACACTTTGAGTGGGAAGAGAGAAAAATTCAGTAATTTAAAAACCAAACCAGAAAAAGACAACTGTGAATACCTACTATAAATAGAGCACCAAGTCCTGCTGTAAACTCACAATATAGCTGAACTAAAAATAGCAATACGACAAGATGAAGCTATGCAGCACTGGTGTTGATAGGAAAAGCAATGTCAAGAGTATGAACATAGAAAAGAATAAGTCTTTGCTACAGTAATTATCTTCCTAACACAGAACAATGTGGAATAAATATAGAAACCTTATTGCCGAAAAGGCTCCTACTCCCACAGCAGTGTTAAAAGAATTTTTAAAAAACCCAGAAAATTAAATTATAAAAGGAAAAAAAAGACACTCTTTTTTTCTTAACTATACTGGTGTTTTTCCAGTTTGCTTTTTATTATGTGGTACATTTTCTTAAGTGAGAGATCTAACCAGAATGGGTTGCAGGCTGTGCATCTCCTGCATAGTTGTTCAAAAGGTCTAGCAACACAAGTGAGATTATTTGCTCACATAATTCAAACAAGACTCAACAAGACATTAAGACTGAACAAACACTGTAAAGATCGGGGAAAAAAAAATCATCACCTCCAGCTCCTGTTTATGCCAGCTGACTGCTGTATTCCTCATATAGAATTCTCTCCTTATCCACAAACACAGCACAATGTGCCGGCTACCAAACGCTGCCGGCTACCAAACACTGCTCAACACACACTGTGTTGGTTTTAATTATATTATAAATTCCTCTTTAGAGGAATTTTTTAGAATTTTTTCAAACAAAAAAGTATAAAGTTTGTTTTAATGGCTCATTAAAAATCTTGCTGCTTCGGAATTTTGCCAGTTATTTGGTGGTTGCCCACATATTAGGAAATCTCAAAGATGAGTGGTTCTTTTAAACTAATATTAAAAAAAAACTTAGAAACTAAACTAATCAAGTTAAATACAGGAAAAGAATGAGGAATTTAACATGTAAATTTGACAGAGTACAAAGGCATTTAATCTGAGGGAATTGGGGCTATTCCTTTGCCAGATGTACATAACGACTATAGAAGCTTTCTACCCTTAAACTTGCATTTTACGCCATATATAACCACTTTGCCTTTTGCTGTTCCTCTGCTCAATTACCTGATGTCACACAGAATTTCCATTCTTTCACTTTTCCTTGAAGAACCAAAACACAACACAACATGAATTCCTTTCTCTGAAAGCTCAGAATCTCATGGAGAAAAAATAAGCATATACTTACGACCAGAGAGAGTTTCTTCCTTGGGTGATGACTCCGGTGAATTTTGTTAACCTTCGAGCATCTACCTCAATCCACTGATATGGGTCATTTCTTCCCGCACACCAAGCGCCATCATAGAAATCATTTTCGTTAACACCTGCCTGAAAGGAAGGCAAAACTGTCTTCATAAATCAGAGCCAAGAAACTGAAAGCCTTTCAGGGGGAAAAAGAATAGAACGCATAAAGTCATCATTCATTCTACTTACTCCCTTGGCTCCAGGTTAAGACTCCTGAGACTGTCATTCTCAACAGCTATGTGGAGCCACCAAAATATTTTCTTACTCAGAGCAAGAGGGGAAATTCTGCAAAGTCTCTTTAAAAGCTAAGAACCATCACACATTAAGTTAAAGTTAGAAAGCACAAACAGAGCTTCAGTTCAGTCCATCTGTCTACTCTTGTGGCCTGATAGAGCCCTTATCCAGAACAAATTATCCATGTGGTCTTCAGGGTTATCAAAGTCCGAAAAATCCACCTTCAACCCATGTAAATAATGGTCTATGTTGGAGAAATCCCCTTTCCCTCAGAAGGAGCAGAGTGTAGGACATATGGAAACAGTAATAGTACTTCCCACCAATTTTCAGTCCCAGAATTATTCGTTTTCATGACTAGAGTGTCAAAGGTTAAAAAATCAGGAATGCCCAACCATACTCCAACTTGTTTACCAATCTCTAAGCCAATTCATGCTGGCAAAACCACCAAACAGCCTCCTCAACATTTTCAAAGAAATAGCTGCAAGGTATTTTGAATAAGGCGTATTCCAAATACATCTGAAACAGCATTTAAAGAAACACAGCATCTGAGGTCTTTAGATATTTATCTTATTGCTAAAACCCGGGAAATGTTTGGCACCAAGCTGGCTACTGCCACAGACGACACAGAAGTTTTTCCATACAGTCCTCTGAGGCTGTTGTGAGACTTCATCTGTGTTTAATGTGGATTTATCATTGCCATCTATGCAATTACAAGAACGGATATCCTTAAATATTTCCCAAACATAAATGAAGGCTGGAAAACTTTCTAAGTTCATGTTAGCGACCATATTGACATCAAGCCACCTGCTTCTCTGACAATTTAAAGTGAAGTTAGTATAAAAGTCTAAGTACAAGATACAGAGAAGAACTGTTAACAATGGAAGATAAATTCTTCAAGGAGAACTGATCAATGGGAAAACATGAGAATATAAATAAGATCACTGACCTGAGTTATAACCTTTTTCAAGAAAAGGTTTCAATGCATTTTAAAATAAGATGGAATTTGAAGTAGCCTTAGGGTTTAAAACCAATACTTGCCAGGAAACATTAAGATCTGCAGAGCACCTTGAACAAGCATCGTGCTAATCCCCTTCACAATGGTGAAATTCCACCACTTTCTCCAGACCAAGGACCCATCGCTCTCGTTGTTTCAGCTGGGGTCCTTGGTCCTCATTGAGAGTGAGGATATTTCCCATAGCTGTGATGCTCAGAGTGTAAGCTCCCCTTTACATTACGGTGAGAAGAAGGAAGCAGAGGAGAGAAAAGAGAGCTTATTTGCAAAAAAATACCAACCAACAAACAAAAAGAACCCAACAACAACAAAACTAAAACAAAACCCAAAAATCCCCTAAATTACATACTCAAGTATCCATGATTTCAACTGGACTTAAATAAATATAAGCGTGTGTTTAAGTTGTATATCAAATACGGGGAGTCTAAAGGACATGCTTACAACTATGCACAGCTTAAAATACTACACCCTTAAGTAGAGGCAAAGAGCATAAAAGAAAAAAAGAACAACCCAATACTACACTGCTACTTCTTCCTGCACTCTTATTTCCTGACATCAGCTTCTCTGAAGCTAAAAGAATATTTTTACTAGGCAAAAAGAAGCAGGTGTCTGTGTATAGCCATCACAGAGTACCACTTGAAAAAGAGGAATTTGATCAATGACAATTTCTTATTACAAATATTTCCAAAAAGAAAAGAATTCCAATAGAATTTTGTTGAAACTTCTCTTTTCAAGCTGCAAGTCTGTGTTTTTTTCTTAAGTCACTTAAAGTTTTGAAGGTGTCCTATGGTCACTTCAAAATATTTTTTCTATTAAAAAAAAACTTCTATCAAATATTTAGTAGTTAAAATTATTACTAAATTTATTTGGAAAGTTTTCATTCCTAAAAGATGAGAAAAATTATCATCAAATATTGCACCAAAGAATATAAATCAAGATACCTTTTCTCAGTAAGATATTATCTGAATTTAAAAACTGCATACTGAATTAATGGAGATAATGGATTCAAGTTATGATATACATAAGTTTATGCTATACATTTTAAACACTTGTGTTATCTTCATAAGTAGGAGACTGAAGTGGCTGATGAAAAATGGAAGTAAGGGCTAGGTCTTAAGCAAACACTTTTTTCCTTCACTGAATTGTCAAGAATAACTCAAAGTCTAGCCCAGCTTATATTTCACTTGCAGACAACTGCAAAAACATTTCTCAATATGCAGCATCTTATGAAAAAATTTTTTTTGATACCGGAAAAGGGATTTTTTTAATCACTCCTGAATACGTTATCTATAAAATGTGAATGTTGAAAATTGTAATTCAAATTAAACAAATCAACTGCTTATTATGTACCCAGAAGCTAAGATGAAGGGAAATCAAAAGGGTACAATTCCTTTACAAATTATATGACTTCTGATTTTAATTCATGTTTCTCTTCTTAGACATGCACAAGGCAGAATGAACACTTGCTCACATTGTGAGTGTACCAAAAGCCTTGTTTTATGATGAGGAGAGAGATATTACTGCCTAAATATATTCAAATGAAGAAAAAAATTTCAGTCTTCTGCCCCAAGTCAGCTAGAACAGCAGTAAAAATATACCTACAGTATCAAACCACTTCAGCTTAAATTCTTCTCTGTTCCCAGCAGGGAAACAAACGTTGTTTTACCACAGGAGGTGTGAGAGGGGGAAAAATAAAAGTATTACTCATCACAGGTATTTATAGCAACCCTGCCAGGAGGAAAGAGGAGAAGAATTAAAGCACACAGGCTGAAAACAGAACTTCAATAATTTTGTCTTTTGATAATGGAGCTTTTCAAAAGAAACTACTGAAACAAGGACCTGAAAAGACAAAAAACAATGCATCCTGCTTATCGGCGTACACACAATAGCTTCATTTGGTTAATCTCCAGTATTATTTAGATTTCTCCAAACAGGAAAATGAGGAAGCTAAAGAAACATAATTTGACTAATTACTTCAGGTTTTAACCCATGCTAATTATTTTACAAGTGACAAATACTAATGACTTTTATCCCTGAAGGCAGAGCACCTCACCAAATGTTATTTTATGCTTAGATTTTTCCCAAGGATTTTAAATTGCCACTGGTCGTGCCCCTTACTGCAGTTGCAGACTCTTCCTCTAATAAACAGGGCTCTGCAACCCCAGGAGCTCCTGCTCTTGTGAAGTCCCAGCTTAATCACCACATCCATACAGGACCGGGAGTAAAATCTGGTCCCACAAAGTGCGAGGTTACAACAGAAAGAGATGCTGGAAGGTCTGATCCAGTCTTGCCAACTGATTAACAATAATTAATGATAATAATTATAAAAAAATTATAAAAACCAAAATAATCTAAACAGAAAAAAACCCACCACGCTTGGAAACCTTTTAAAAACTTCATTATTCTGCAAATTCCCTGGGGATGGAGGCAGTGCCAGTTGCCTGGGGTGAGCCTTAAGCTTCTCAGCTGACACTGCATCAGATGGTGAGACGGAGCAGAGAGCGGGTTTTGTCTTAATTCAGGGAGGAATGCCACAGTCACATGCATGTTGTGATGGCACCATGGTGATACCCAGACCATGGCACAAGGGCAGCAGTCCATAAAATTGCTCACACCAGACATTTCACATAATAAAACCTGAGTGGCACATCGGCCTCTCAGCATCTCTCTGACTTGGGCCAAGTGGACTTTTTTTTGTCATTAACAATACTAAACAGCATGAAAACACAGCTGCTCCTTGGTTATAACCATATATCTTTTCAATACTACCGAAATTCAGAAGTTTTAATGCAAAGTAATATTAAGCACTGAAACCCAAGTGACAGGGCAGAGACCTGCAAATTCTAAGTGGCAGTGAAAAAAAATTAAAGTGCTATGATTTTTAAGCTAATCCCAAGGCAAACTATCTAAATGCAAGCCCATCCTTTGAACAGAGTCAGTCATAGCAATAACTAAGTGGTCAAGGGGAATTACTGTGTCTATAGTACACAGATAAGTTTTCAGCAGGGGAGGGAAAGTTTTTATTTGAGTGCTACTAGAAGTCTTTATTAGAGATAAAGATTTAGCAGAGAAAAAGGGCTACATTTATACAAGAAAAGTAAGCCAAAATACTCATTTTTATATAAGCCAGGTGTTGGCTTATCTGCAAATGAGCCTCCCCCAGCCCTAAGCTCAAGTAAGTCCCTATACCAGAAAAGGGCAAAAACAGCTTTTGGATAATAACAAGAATCAATCCATGTAGAATTCATACAGCCCAAGAAAATGACAACACAAAAGCCTGTACAAAACAGAAGCATAACATCCTGAAGAATTTATTCATATCAAAAAAAAAAAAAAGTCACCGTTTTTTGAACAAAGGAAAACAAACCCCAATTTTCATGGGACAGAAGGTCCTTTCACAGCACTCCAGGGAGGGGACAACAGCCCCTGTTGTCCTGCAGAGATGGGACCCTTATTTTGACAATAAATGCAAAATAAACCGCTGCTACAGAACCAGCAGAAGCATTACAGTTAAAGCCAACAGAGCCTTGTTGGAGGCTCTGCACTATATTTAGGGGAAACATCATCCATCGGTAAGACTCTTACACTTCTCTGTTTCAAGGCAGTGTTACTGGTGATGACAGGACACTGGGCTAGACGAGCTGCCAGTCTAAACCAGTATGGTCATTCTTTTGTTGGAATAAATAGGACTTGAACAACAGCATGAAAAATGAGGAACCACAACCAACAAAAAGTTCAGAAGTTTGTATTGCAGTTCTTGGCCTTACGGCACTATATAAACAAAACCGTAACAAAATAACTAAACATTCCTATAGAACCCACCTGGCTATCATCTCCATATCATTTATTGCATTCACGAGGGTTTTTTTCCTAGCAGAGAATACGAAGTAAAGAAGCAAACCACCTCACTCAGATCTCAAAAGGAATTAATGCGAAGGCTGCAGGTGAGACCTCACATTGCAACCCAAGTTCACAAACCCATTTGTGCTGAGGCAGGAGAAGAAGCTGAAACAAAAAGTGTGATAGCTGCACAGTGGCATTTTAACCACAAGTGGTCCCTCCTTCCAGCAGCTGCCCACCATTACACTGCGGTGTTGAAATTGCCCTGCTGATTAGAGCTCATCCTTCCTAGTCCCAGTCTTAGCTAATTACCTCCCCTTCAGCTGGAGGGAAAAAAAAATCTCTTGGAGGGTCTAGTAATGCAAGGTGACTAATAAATGAAATAAACTTTAGAGACTTTTTACTCTTGGCTTGTTGCTACTATGCTACTATCCTGTTTGTGACTTTGAGTGTTACATGTTGTATTTTGTTATGCAAAACTAACATTTTTACACTGGAAAAGATTGTAACTCAGAAAGCAGCACTAATATAGCGGAAAACAGAAACACAAGAAATAGGAAAATAGAATTTGGTCCTGTGAAGCCCCTAAGCACATCTGTAATATTAAATAAAAGCATCTAAACCAGATTGTATGAAAGCGATTTCTGAATTGAGGCATTTTCTGGTAGCATAATCGTTTCCCCTGGAAAGCTGCCTTGGGGCAAGTGCTTCACTTAAAACCACACTTTCAATTAACCACTGTCATTAACTACAGGCAAACAACAACAACAACAAAAGCCCCAACTCTCAGGGGTTCCTTCCAGGCTGATTGTTACTGGGGCTGGGCTGATTTCCCATAGCTGGGAAGGGAGATGTTCTGGGCTGCCTCCACCTTTGCTCACTCCCCAAGGTCTGGTTAGATTTGCACCTTCAGCACACTAAGTTTGGAGGTTTTTTTCTAGCTAAGCCCCACAAATCTAAAGGTTATTCATCAACATGACTCACTTCTACAATTCCAGTGTTTCCCCTTCATTTGAATTACATGAGCTGACAAAGTAGTCAGAACCGATAACCATCCGTTGGTTCTCTGTATACCACAGAACAAACTTCAGCCATTCTCCCACTTTGGAGAAAAAAATTGATGTTACCTGAATATTGAGCCTTCCTCTGTGGGCCCCAAGGCCATACCGCTTTGCTGTGGAGGCATGGAGCTGGAAGTCAGTAATTTTTAATGTCTCTAGACCAAGTGGAGGACAATCTACGAAACAAAAGATGGATTAAAATTGAATTAAAAAAAAAAAAAGCAACACAAAACAAACAAGTATTCCAAGTTTCTGGACTTCACTTGTGCCAAACTGGCTGGGGTCCTCAGCTGGTAGAAATGAAGGCAATGAGAAGTGGCAGCTCTCAGAAAATCAACGAAGCAATGCGGATTTACACCAGCTGAGAATCTGGCTTTTTGAGGGTCTCAGATAGATCTTACTGCTTGCTGTACGCTTCGTTTTTTTCATGGATATGCACAGTATTTCCTGTCAAGTGCTTTTTAGTACAAAATGCCAGTAACATGACCTTTTTTTTTCCCCTTTCTCTCTTTTTGGCATTCTCTTTTTCATCTCTTGTTTTGATTTTTTTTCTTTTTCCCCTTGTACTCATTCCAAGCTACTGTATGAAGTTATGTTTCTAATTAAAATCTGTTCTGGAAACTTCAATCACAGTCCCTCACGTTGCACAATAGCATCTGTTACAGAGGTTCGGGAGGCTGGACAGCCGAGCTCTGCAGAGCTAAGGACTAAGGACAAAGAGGACAGATCGAAACAAGGGGCCATCACCCTAAGCTCCAAAGCCTTGAAGAAAGAAAAGCAGACACCATTATTTTAGCAGCTAGCCAGTAATGCAACAAACTAGAATCTGGAGCTCTGGCTTCGGAAAATAAGTCTTTGGAAAGAGTGTACTTCATGATTATCAGAAAAAACATTCTGCCTTAAAATGACACCAGCCACTACAGTATTTAAAGTATTTAATTCCCTCACAGTGCTTAACATATTTATCCTCAAAATATGGTGGTGAGGTGGGGAAGACCCACTCTTGCTGTATCACAGGACACGAACAAAAGCACAGAGAGACACTTTAGGAACATCGAATTGTACAACAGAGCACAGTTTGGAGACCCTGAAGCCGGTGCCAGCTGGCATTGGAAAGTCTGCGTGGGCAGAGGTGGAAAGCAGTGTCATACTTGTTATTTGTCTTGGTACCTGTCAGGTTAGACCAGGTTTTGCACTGCCATGGCTGTATCAATTCTGCGTTTGGGTAGAGGCCAGACCATTTTCTGCAGTCAAGCGTGGGAGGTTTGCTGTGACTTGCAGACTGGGCTGTGACAGGGCAGGACCCTGGCACCAGTCGTGAAGCCCAGACCACATTTCCAGTCCCCAGGTCACCCTCCAGTCCCCAAACCATCCTCACCACTGGGATCACCAGCTCTCTTGTGCTGCCGATGATGGAGAATTATCAGACAGCTCCCGTGCTCTATACCTCTACCCCTCTTACATATATATATATTTAATCACTCACTAAAACATCACGAGGGTATGTACTGAGAATCTCAACCTGGACATCTCTAACTTTGACATGTAGTTTTGCATTACCATGCACAAACTGATGAAATGATGAGATTCCCTATGCTCCTCCTTAGCCCATAACAACCTGAAATCCCACAGGAACAATGTTACTTGCTGTCAATTCCCGCTAGCATTTCTTTGATCCTTTTTAAGCAAGTTCTCACACAAGTCCAGGGCCATATATCTCTATCAGAGGCGGTAAAGGCAAATGTTAAATATTAATGTATTTTCTAAAGTACCACCAGTGATCTTAGTCTTGCACAAGAGACAAAACATAGACGGTCCCTCATTTGGAAGAGTTTTCAATCTAATTATCCAAAACAGAGAAGAGACAGGATGTATAAGGAAAGCCAGAGGAAGGAGTCGCTCAGAGGATTTTTGTTTCTTTGGCTGATTGTTTTAATTGCATTTCTTTAGAGAGTGTTTCATCTTTCATCATCCTCCGGCTGGAAGAGTCTCGGGCTCTGACAGATCTCTACTGGGAGTAAATTATACAGCTGGGAACTGCCTGCCTTTCTTTAACAAGTTCAGTCCTAAGACACGTTTGGAAATCAATCTCACGGTGTAATCCTGCAAACTCTTTTGCACTTTGGAATATTTTGCTCTGCGAACCATTTCCAGGCAGTCAAAAGCCTCCCAGAATTACCCATTCCAGGTCTGAGCTGAAAATAAAATCAAGCTGCTTTTACATACTCCATTCATAAAATATCACTTAGTCCAATGTTTATACCCAACAAGGCTAAGGGGCAATTGAGACATATGACCAGGAGTTAATAAAAAAGTAGAACATTTCCTGAAAAATGAGCATCCAGCTCCATCAGCAATGGATCCACTGGAGCTCAGTCTCTTCCAGATTGCTTTTGACAGACAGTTCTCCTCTACCAACCGGGAGCAAGGGCTTACAGGGCTTATGGAGCAAATATACAAGAAGTGGGTTTGATTTTATTCAGACTGAAATGTTACTAATTCAGTGTAAAACTGCAATATTCTGGGGTTGCTTGGGGATTTCACGGGAGCTTTCAATGAAAGCAAGATGAGGCTCTAAGAGCAGGCAGGAGCTATTTATGGTATGCAGTATAGGTACTCTTGATGAAAACAGTGCAATATGTTGTTAACAACACACTGTCCTTTCTCAATGCTCTCAAGGCTTACCATATTTCACATGAAATCATTAAGATCTTTACCACCCATTCAATAGCATCCAGGGAATTATTTTTTACTGTTGTTTATATAAAGACTTATTTTTTTCTTTTAACTTGGTAAAACAAATCAAGTACTTTGTTCCAAACTTGACTGAAAATAAATAAAAAGCTTTCCTTTCACAGTTGGCCCCTCCTTCTCCAGTGCTCATCCCAAGCTGGGAACAGAGCAGCAGGATTCTCCATAAAAGACCATTGACCTTTAGAGGTTTCCATCTGTGCAGCTCTGCATGGGGTCGATATTCTTGGAGTCACCAAGCCTATTGTTTGCAGTGGCTTTGATGTATGGAATTTGTGCTGTTTTCCACAAGAAAAGACCTTTGATTTTGCTTTTAAATTAAATTATGAATTCTATTTATAGCCATAATATTTGAGAATTAACACTTCAGGAATATTATTTTTTTTCACCTGCATACAAATTCTA
Source organism: Pterocles orientalis (assembly GCA_011057875.1). Classification (NCBI taxonomy): domain Eukaryota; kingdom Metazoa; phylum Chordata; class Aves; order Pterocliformes; family Pteroclidae; genus Pterocles; species Pterocles orientalis. The sequence goes on along the minus strand of WKFP01014989.1, from coordinate 847,023 downwards.
GCATTAATAAAGAGACAAACAAGAGGAGTGTATTAGACCAAAACATCAATCTGTACTGTACAGAGACCGTGGAGCAAATTTTTCAGTATGGCCTCATTTGGTTAATTCCAGGTTATTCATTATAAAACAACACAATCAAAGTTGCCATTTCACTGCTGAAAAATAAATAATCCTGAGTCATATTCTGAATTTAATTTTAGATAAATGATTTTGCTGGGGTGTGTGGCCCCCTCTTCTCAAAGCTACTACACATAACCAGGACAATATATTTTTGAAAAACATAGAGAAAAAGAAACTGATTTATGGCATTCATAAAGACTCTACTTTTTAAAGTACTGCTTTTATACATTTTCTTCAACTTAATCACTAGGACTGTCTGAATGATTTTGTATTCTCAATGTTAGTTTGTAAAACACCTGTAGAAGCCAGAGAAATTGGGTAGCACGGATAATCAGAGCAGTTCATACTTTATAGATTCAACTGGAAACAACCCAATTATTGAACCGTTTCTTTAACTGGTCAAAAAACTAATCGTTACAAAATACAGGAAATTCAACTATGGCTTTGAAAGACATTTAAATCCACGTACTAGGAACATAGCTTGCTAACAAAATGCAGCTAGAGTATTTATGTTTTAGAGCAACCGAAAGCAAGTGTTAGGCTTGCAGGTGCAGGGAAGAGGCTGAGTTACGGACATTTCTCTCTTCCTGGCTCATATCCATCCATGATTTTGTGTGTGATTTGCAAGCATGAATAGGTATTCAATTTAGAAACAAACCATTAATAATATGGCTGGATCAAATTAATTAATTCCAAGAGCTAAAAAGAAACAGGGCTTGGATTCAGTCTTAATAGTGTTTGTATCGTGAACAGTTTTCTTCTGAGTTTTCCATTTTGAAATAGCTTTCCTATTGGCTATACTAATGGCTATATCTCAGTGTCCATTATTTTCAGCTATGCTTCTACTAACCAGATGGATATTTGTGTCCCAGCTGAGGGCATCAAGGCATTTCTGATACTCCGATACTCTTAGCAATCCCTTGAAGCCAGGAGGGGGAAACACTTGAGAATTAACCAGCGTGTAGCTGTGGTGCTTAGGGACATGGTTTAGTGGTGGACTACTTGGCAGTGTTGGGTTTACGGTTGGACTCGATCATCTTAAAGGTCTTTTCCAACATACATGATTCCATGATACTACGTCAGTCACGACCTCGTCTCTTGAAATTTGAATTTACCAGTTAGAATTTAGGGCTTGCCTATATTGAGAACACTGAGCTCCCTTCTCAAGTCAGCATCAACTCAACTTGTCATCTCAGCATGGCTCAGCACATTAGCCCAGGTCTGAAACCAGTTTCAGCCTCACGATCACTGCGCCTTACCAATGCAGCATCTTCCACTGAAACTTAAGTCAAAAAAAAAAAAAACCACCTTGTGCAGAGCCAGCTTGGTTGCCTTTACACCTGCAGTATAATCACAGCTGCTCTGCTACAACATTGGCTGTTTTTTATGATAAATATCTCTCAGCAGGCATTCTTAGAAGCATGTTAGTTCTGTAAGTAGAAGATATATGTATGAGCAGGGCAAGGAAAACTCTTATATTAATCTTTATCGCCTAAATTATTCATTTGTTTTGTTTTCTACTGGTCTAAATAAAGATTGTCAGATAAGCATAGATTGTCTTTATAGCTCTTGTATCTAATAAAGATGCATTTAGGAAATCATTCTGTATGGTTCTCTCGGAGGCACAGCAGACAAATGATTGTTTTATTTAAAGAATATTTTCCATCAATTTAGGATTGTGTTCAGTTTTTCAAATGGAAAGGAAAAAAAAGAAGCATCACGTTTCCTCTTCACTTATATTTTTTAAGAGCCATACCTATCATCCTTTTCAATTCCCGCAAGTCTGTGCTTGTCTCACTCCTCGTGCACAGTGATGCTCGGATCTAGAAATGGAGAAATATCAGCCTTGTGCAGCCTGGCAGTCTCCTTGACATTTGGAGGCACAATGTGCTCTGACTATTTGTGTCTTATGATTCTAAATGGGTTTTAGCTCCAGGAGCTTTGTCATTTTGAAAAACTAAGAATCCCTTTGCACTTAAAAACATTTGTTTGGGGAGAACGCATGTTACACTACAGAGATACAGAAGTTCAGAGAAGACAAGAGGAGGTCACGGCAGCGCCGATGGTGAGTTAATGCAGAATTTTCTCTATGAAAAGGATGGTTTTAGTGCCAGGATTTTTGTTGTTGCTGTTTGTGTCTGTAGCTTTGTATTTTGGGGCTTGAGCTTGCACCACTGAAGTCAACAGAAGAACATCACTATGATGAACTCATCACCCTTCCAGTGATTTCTTTAACTCATGCATTTTCCATCAAAACACACACCGCCAGCATGATTTTCGGTAATGCAGCACATCCCAAGTTATCATTGCATTCAGCAGCAGCAAGGGACTCTGAAGCATCTTTAGAAACAATGCTGCTCAGTTTAGAGGGTCAGAGCAACACTGCACATCTTGACCTTAGTGTTTCTTTGTCCATTCCATTGCAGGGTAGATGCATAATTTAGGTCTTGTTTAAGCAAAACACTTAAATGTAGAGTTAACAAAGACGCAAATCCATGAAGCTACTGATATAGGTAAGTTAAGAACACAATTAAAAATATATTTTGGGAGATGAAGACTTTAATGCTTATTATAATATTCACACTGTTCTTACATCTTCATGGTCTTGGATAAAAATTCTTAATGAGGTCAATGTGTTAAATTCTACTCTAAACCCCAAGTTTAAAGCTTTTTGTATGAAAGGTATGGTTGATAGTTCATCTTCCAAGAGCAGAAACTTTTAATGGGAACTCTGGCAGTCTAATTCCTGTGTCTCAAGTAATACTTAGGTCACAGGTATGCAAAGTATTTTAATACTACAGTGCACCTGAAAGGTGAAATAACAGTAAAAGCACACTTCTGTTGACTTGCTGCTTCTGAAAATAGCTTTTGATTGCTTTTCTGTGATGGACAGCCTTTGTGGGGGCTGCATTAAATAGAACCGAGTTCTCCATTTCCTAAATAACTTGTTATATTTACAGTCTTAGGACATTTGGGGGAACACAGTCTAGCTAAATTTTGCTGTTTTGATGATGTGATTGTGGAAGTGTGAAATTTCCACAGATGTTCATAATTCACACTCCACACTTGGTGTGGCCCAGCTTTTCCCTGGAAACAAGTCTGTGTGTTACAATCTAAGTGTTTTTCTGACTTTGTTCACATCCAAAGTGTTGCTAGCAATCCATCCTAGTTCCTGTGCTGGCCTGAATTCAGGCCACCAGCCACCATGTACCCCAGATTCATTGAAGCATTACAGGCAGGTGAAGGCTCTTCAAGCACACACAGTTTGCTTTTATTTATTTTTTTTTATAAACCCATTTCCAGGCACTAAAAGAACAAAGCAAGCAATGTACACTCTTAACGAACACCCCATAAAAAAGTTAAAGTCCTGAATTATTGTCCCAGATCAAAGATCAAATAAAGGATTAAATAGATGCCAACATTTTCTATCCTAAGACAACATTAGTTGTTCTCTAATGTTGCATCCAAGGTGTATATTTTTCTAGGACAAGCAACAATACTGCATGGGGGTTTAAGACGTTGAGGACTTCTCTCAGAAGGAAAGGGAGATATTTATCACAGCATTGCAACATGCAGTTATCTTTATGGTTGCCGTTGAAGATTAAAAGAAAAAAACCCACAAACACTTTTGGTAAGAAACTGCAAAACCCATCTGATGGCACAAAACCAGTCCGGGGCAGGGAAGGTTTCTGCTGGAGCCAGAGGCAGCAGACAAGAGTGAGATGGTTTCAAGGCCACCAAAGCTGTGTCCTCACCGTACCCAATACCAGTGACACTCCCAGCCCTCCTGTGGTGCAAAGACACCCAACACTTCCATGCTTTCTACACCACTGTGAGGGTGGTAAGGCAGTGGCCCAGGTTGCCCAGAGAAGCTGTGGATGCCCCATCCCTGGAGGGGTTCAAGGCCAGGCTGGATGAGGCTTTGGGCAACCTGGGCTAGTGGGAGGTGTCCCTGCCCATGGCAGGGGGTGGAACTCGATGATGTTTAAGGTCCTTTCCAACCCAAAGCATTCTGTGATTCTACGATTCTATGATCTAAACATCATGCACCACACAGCAGGACCAGGCACAACAGTCACTTGAAATGCTGCAGAGTCCAGGCTCTGTGTCTCTTCCCCTATTTCCAAGGTTGAGGGAAAATTCAGCAATTAAAAGCAAATAAAGAATAAATTAAGAATTGTCTCGATCCTTTGGGTGAGGTCTAACATGAAACGAAACATTTCCGAGATTCAAAAAGTACTTTTTTTTTCCTTCATTACTCTTCACATGCTTGCTCCCTCACAAACCCAGGTTGTGGCTGGTTCTCGATTCAACCAAACAGCCCATGAAAGCAGGAAGAGCTTCTACTACTCCTGGCACAGCTGGAAGAAGGAATTTCCAGACAGCCTGTTCTCTGGGAGTTTTCTGGCCAAGTTTTCAGACTTCAGAGGCTCGTCTCAACTCCATGTATCATATGCATTCCCTGAGCTGCCATTTCACAGCCTGCCTTGGAGATGACCTGATTTACGACATGGGCAATGCAGGAGCCCAATCCCACACACACAAAGTCACCGTGCTTGGGCACGAAAGGCATTTCCCATTTTTCCACACGGCTTTCATTCTTGCTGCCTCAGGGGAAGAAGCAACCATACAATCCACGCCTCCAGGTAGCATCCTCCTCCAGGTGCAGAGGTGAGTAGGTAAGGAAACACCAGCCATAGGTCTGTGTTCAGTGCAGAGCATCAGCATCCCCAGGCATTAAGCATCACTGTAGGCATAGCCCCAGGAAAGGTTTCCTGGTAATACAAAGTACCCTTTCATTTGTACCCAAACCTGACAAGTCCTCCACTTTCTTTACAAAGGAGCATGTGTACTTAGTTGCTCTGAAAAAGACACGTTCTTCCCTTTAATAGCCTAAAAAAATACAGCCTGAAAAATATCATATCAATTCTTCATTTTTTATTATGAGCTTTGACTGAGGCTGACTTCTGTGCCATTAATTTTAAAATGTCTCCTTGGATGTTTTTCTGAAGCACAGGATGAAGACTTTCTGTAATTCCAGCTAAAGCCACAAAACTGAGTACAGCCATCAAAAATGAGAACCATCCTTTTTTTTCCAGAGCCAAACAGACAGACTTAGCCAAATGACAGAGAAAAAAACTGAGACAGCCTGCTTGCACAATGGCTGGGTATAGGACTAAAATTACCATTAAGAAAGCATATCTGTCCCAAGTGTTCATGCCAGAAATAGCTTAAAATATCAAATCATCGAGGTATACTGCAGGACCAAAGGTTCTACAATAAGAACATTGATTGTAGCCATTGAAAATAAATATTGAAACTTGGAATACCATTAACAAATAGAAAATCAACACTATCTTAAGATACTACCCTGGCTCAATAAATGAGACACCTTTAACCACTTTAACAATTCATTTTGCGTGTATTTTACCAAAAACTGTACAACTGCAAAAAAAATAGTTGTATAAATACAAAATTGGCTTACGGTGCAATTATTTTCCTCCCCCTCTATGAAAGCTGCAGTAGCAACTTTATACAGGTGTAAATATATCTGTAGTTAGGTAGAGCAAATTCACCATGCAGTTGTAGAGTGACAGCATAGTCAGTAAATTCCTCAAATATACATAACCTAAAAAGTTTCCATCCCTTCGGGTTCTGAAAATACACATCTGCCAAGAATTCTGCCAGCTTTAAGGGTTTTGCAGCAGAACCACAATTTTGGAGCAAAACAGGGATCCCATGTGGCACTAGGGAAGTACCCAAGTGGGAGGACACAGGATAGGGACTATGTGTCCTCCATCATGGGGATCAGAATTACACACTTGGGGCTATAGTAGACTTAATGGTAAAGTCCACATGAACAGCGTCAGCAGTTGTTTAAATCCACTAATTTCACTGAAAGAGATGGCACCACTCTAATATCACACCGTTTTCACCTTCTCACTCTGCCTAGCACACACATGAAGCCCACACACATAGAGCAGGAAAATCTCCAGAGATTGTAAAGGAGGTCTCATTAGTACTGATAAGCTGTTAAATTTTATCACCACTACTCTAGTTACCTCCATTCCCAAGTACTAAATTTACACTCAAGAACGAGCGAAACCAGCCATTTCCCAGTGAGCAGTACTTAAGACTATTCAACTTTTAATCAAGTTAAGCTCTGCATGGACCAAACTATATTTCTTTTACTTCTTGTAAGGCAGAAAACATGCAGAAAATGATACTGAAACAGACACATTAGCTTCCTTTGATGAAGCACACAAGTAAACCAGGGATGAAGACAGGATCACTTTGCCTTTCAGTTTTAGGTTCCATGGTAGGCTGTTTTCTACCAGCTTAGCTTTCTGACTTAGCTCTTGATAGGAGCCAGCAGACTTCAGAGCCAGCATGATGAAGTAGTATGAGCCATGCCTTTAGGCAGCAGACAGTCATTAGTCATCTTAGCTGTGAGTTGAAATGTCATCTTTCATTTTTTCATTATTAAAACTAAAAAGTACACATTTACCAACAGAATGTAGAATAGAAGTAGTCTGTATCTGCAGTGAGACCCAGGTGAATACTGCAGGATCACAGAATCACAGAATCACAGAATCACAGAATGGTTTGGGTTGGAAGGGATGCTAAAGACCACCAAGTTCCATCCCCCTGCCATGGGCAGGGACACCTCCCACTAGCCCAGGTTGCCCAAAGCCTCATCCAGCCTGGCCTTGAACCCCTCCAGGGATGGGGCATCCACAGCTTCTCTGGGCAATGTGGGGACTGCCTCACCCCCCGCACAGGGAAACATTTCCTCCTCAGATCTCATCTCAGTCTCCCCTCTTTCAGCTTAAAACCCTCATCCTATCCCTCCACCCCCTGATGCAGAGCCCCCCCATCTCTCCTGTAGCCCCCTTTCAGCACTGGAAGGTGCTGGAAGGTCTCCCCGGAGCCTTCTCTTCTCCAGGCTGCACACCCCCAACTCTCTCAGCCTGTCCTATGGGACATCTTCCCAAGAGTCATCCCTCTCCTGCTGGTTTGTAAAAAACTAATCCTTGACAATTTTTAATCTTCCCAGTATATATTACTAATCAGAAGTGACATTAAAATTTGCCTCCTCTGCAAATACACAGCTGCAAACACAGTTCCACGCACAAGCAAGAAAACCCTCAAAGGTGGGCTGACCATTTCAGCAGAGATCTCCAAGCCAGCTATCACGCTCCAGCACCCAACTGTGCTTATACCCATCGCGATTAATGTCCCTCCTCATCTCGCAGCAGCAACTGTGATGAAGAAGCATCACTGAAGAGGTGGGAACAGCTGCTCAAGCCCCAGAGTTTGTTCGTGACTTGTCACCCTGCACAGGCTGGTCTCGGTTGCTGCCTAAGCCCTCCTCCAGGTTGCACATCTGGGCTAAATACTTGACCTATATAGAGAGCCTGTGACAGGAAATACCTAAAAGCAATCCAAGTTGGTTTTAAAACCTTTTATAAAGTGTAAGTCTCAGTTTTATGGAGACCTGGTGTGTCTGCTCTAGCAGTGAGCTTAGGCATTTGTATTTTTTTTCCTAACATCACATCTGTTGTTATTATTTCATATGAAAAAATAAGAGGAAGGAATAAAAACAAACACTTCTCATAAAGCGTAGAAGTCACTGTAGTGCCTGGAGCTATTGCTCAGACAATGATTTCAGGAGAAAGTTGTGTGGTTACAATTAACCTGAACTCAAACTTTGTGCTCCTTCCCAACCCTGAAAAAATAGTCAGTTTGTACTTTCTAGAGTAAGGTAAAAAAAAAAAAAAAAAAAAGGTTAGTTAGCTAGTTTGCTTTTCACTTAATTATTGTTTTTGACGGACTTTTTTTCAATTGTGTGATTGATTCAAGTTCAGCTCCAAGACCCTATTAAGTCAGAAGTGGCTAATACATTTAAAGTCCCAAGCAACGGAAAACTGTTTCAGTGAAAGGATAAAAAATTGGCCAAGTCCACACAGAAAATAACCAGAGGTTCTTTGGATATACCCAGAAGTCCTGAAAAGCGAAAGATTTAGCAACTCATCTAACAGAGTTTTCTTTTTTCCTTTAAAATGCTCCGTGTCCAAGCTGTTGCACCCTGGAGAAGCACCCTGAAAAGCAAAGTATTTAAGAGTTCAAAGCAACAGGAAGTAAAGAATTCAAGAAACAATTAAATCTCTAAGATTTGAGAAAATCAAATCCAGGCTTGGACTCCTATTAAAAAAAAAAAAAAGAACAAAAAAGAACAAGGAAAAGCCTAACGAGCAGAGGAGTGGAAGTCCTGGGATGCAAGGAGGGATGCAGGAGAGATGCTTCCCCTGGGAACAGGTCTGTGACTGGTGGTTGGGCTCATGTTGGGGGCACAAACCCCAGAGAATCCGCCTGGAAAATGCACCATCAATGAAGAAATCTAAGGACAGAGCTCATCTTGCAAAGGCAATTAATTATTCCCTAAAGCCATTTCTGAAAAAAACATGATTTCTAAGGAGCTCAGAAAACACACAAGCACTCTGCAGTCAGGCTCTCCTTTTCCTACACTTCCCCAGCTGTCCTTCCCAGGAGCTTTTGCTTCTCTTCCCAAAGGATTTCAGCTTCCAGGTGACCTTTTTGCTTTCAGATGCTCATTGCCAAAACAGCAATGGCACTTAACATAGTCCCTCCATTTCACTTCCCCCTCTCTACCTGCCCTCAAGCTAGTCATGGAAAAGCCAACTTAGGGAACTGAAAAAAAAAAATTTTTTAAAAATTGCCAAAGCAAGCACAAGGATTCAGTGGTTTTAAAAGCTCGGTTAATATCTTTTAAATTTTGAGCACTCAGCATTTTCACAAGCCTCTGAGCTTCCTGCCTGCAAAGAGAAATGTTAAAAATACCGTGAGAAAGACACGGCTCTCGGTATTTTTGAGCCGATGGCAGGGAAGAACTGGAGGTTCAGCAGGGAAACTCTTACCAAGCTCCAGCTCCATGCTGCAGAGCGAAGGAGCTGAAACAGTTCATGCAAGGTTCAGACAAATATCCCAAAGGGCGGGCACCTCTCCAACTCAAATGACTGAGCGTTCAGAGGTCCTTCTGCCTTATTCCAGCTTCCTGCGATCTTGCAGCTTTATGCCGCCCGCAAAAGTTTCCCAAAATTCATTCTGTCTAAACATCTTTTCTGCTTTGTTTAAGGATTCAGCCCTGGTCCAGCAAAGGCTTGTAATCACAGGCTAAGCATTCAGCACATAGGAGGCTTCGCTGGTTCAAAGCTAAGTGTGTCAGAGCTTCAAACGCTATGAAATGTGAGTTGATAGAGAGTTTAACATTGCATGCATGCACGTCTGATTGCTCAAGGCTGAAAGCCCAGAGATCCACACTGAAGGCAACACCCATGGACCGAACGAGGACTGCTTGGAAAAGCAGTTTATTTATCCAAATAAACCCCTCTTTATACAACTTGCCCATCTTTTCCCTGGAGAATAGTGTCATGCCAGCAGTAGCTCATGTTGTCACCAAGAGAGTCCTCGTCTCCGCTGCAAAACACAAATGTGCCGATGTGAAAAGTACAGGTCATGATTTGGGACTATTCTTAGCTCAGCTGCTGCCTTGGAGAGCCTGCCCTCCTTCCTACCCACAGGAGCTGGAAGCATTTAGTGAACATAGGTATTTTGCACTAGAAAAGAAGGGGCAAGCTTCCCTGAGCATAAACACCCTCGGCTTCCCCATTTTTCAACTTGCTAAAAAATCTGACTTGGGATTAATGAACAGAAGTATTGGATGGTTTTGCAGAGGAATAGTTCCGTGCTATTTTCTCCCCACTTTTCGAAGAGCTCTGTGGCATTTTAGCTGCATAATTCCATACTAGCATTTTTAAATCATATTTTGACAAGTTTCCTGATCCTCTTGTGAGAGTGTAGGGGCTCTCTCCATCACCCAGTACGACTGCCATTTGACTGGCATTCAGGCATTGAAAAACCCCAAGTACATCTTTGCTGTTTGCGCATCAGCGACACCAAACAATTCAGATGTGCCTGCAGGATTCTGTATTCCACATGCTACATGCTGCAGCATGATTTAGATTACTTAGAAAGTGGACTTACAAGACTTTTTTTCCCCTTTTCATTCAAAAGTTTAAAACGACACTGAACGTTTTCAGCTGCTGGTTGAAGAGCTTTGCTCTTTGTCCATTGTGGACTTAAAGTGTTGCTTGTAAACAGACATAATCCTGTTTGTTTTTTTTTGTTTTTTGTTTTTTTTTTATTAGAGGTGTTTTCAGATCCTAAACAGCAAGCAATAGTTTTGCAGAAAAATTGGATGAATATATTACCCCTCAGATTTTTTTCTCTTTTTAAGCCATTCAGGCAGAGAACAGATGCTACACCTTCTGATTTCAGTGACCAGATACCTCAGCCCTGTTTTCCCTTGGGCTGCAGGTTTGATATTGAGGAATTTATTCATTTTCTTTTCTGAACCTTGTGCATCCCACCCATCCCTGGGCCTCTGCATTACGTGGGCTCACTTTGTCAGCATTTTCAAAGGTCTTTTGAAGGAGACTCAGATCTTTCTGCCTCTATATAGGATCATCTGTTCCATTACAAGATGGAAACATGGTTTTTTGGGGGCCCCTTTTTGCCACTTACATGTGTCTAATGAAATACCTGACGCGAAGGAACTGGACCAGACGTGAGACACTCTTCTGAGCAGCCTGCAAGAGGTTTGGACCACAGTCTTCTGCTGGGATCCAAAAGCATCCAGAGGAGCTGAAGGGAAAAAATATCTGCCAAAAGAGCTCTAAGCAATTTTTCCCTTTGTCTTAGCTGAGGTATGTGCTGGACCATGGCTACCTTCTACAGTGGCATGTAATGAAGACTGGGGCATGTCTCCATGCTGCTGGGTCACCTGCATCCTGGAGCAGATCCAAGTCCAGATTTACCATGGGAAATTCCAGCCTTCCCTCCAGCCATGTATATAGTCCGTATATAACCCAGACATACTTCTGGCAGAGCTCTTGATGGAATTTTTGCTTGGAATTTAAAATGTATAAAGAAAGTCCAGTTTAAATACTCTGTGGGATAAAGCTGGATCTGTCCTTTGGGGTTGGGTACTTGCAATCCAGCATATGATGGCAAATATCATTCTGTTTCTGAAATGTTTTCTGTAACTTCTCAGTACATACACAATTAAGGGGAAAAAAAGAGAAAACGTGTTGTCAAAGGCTGAACTTTTAAGTTCTGCTTTTAGGCAGTCACATATACAAGTCTGTTGGCTGAAATTGAAACTTTTGCTCTAAGTCAATGTCATGTCTTTGGGAGTGTTGATATCCGGTCCCATGTCCAGACGTCCTCTGTCATGCGTGTGGGGCAAACACATCACACTACTGAAAATCATCTTGGGGAAAAAAGAGTGTGTTAAAGCCAAATCTGGCTTAAGGGTGGTTGTAGTGGTGGTGGCAGGCAGTGCTTCCATCCAGATTTGAGATCTGCTTTTCTAAGATACTTTGAACTTTTCGCTTCATTTGACAGTTGTTTTAGGAGGACCCTGACGGTAGAGAGGAGCCATAAACCTGCAACCATAAAACACTGTATCTCTGAAGAAGAGAATACAAAAATACTTTAATTTCTAGGAAAAAATGAGAAAAATAGTTTTCAGTTGCTCTCCACCATCAGTTGCAAACATCACCATCTCCCAGCACACAGATTAATGCACTCGGACAGTTTACAGCAAATCTTGGATTTGTTGGAGGAAGGAGATGCTTCGCCTCGCTCTTGTCAAACGCTACTCCCCTTGAAATGGGAGATTGTTTTCCTTTCTAAAGTTCATATAAGGAAACAGGTGAAAGACAAATCTGGGGAAAATGGAGACCGCAGACTTTGTGAGCCCCTCCATAGGCCAAAGAAAACCCTGGAAGTCAAGCAGGTATATTTGGGGTTCCCCCTCAGGTTCTCTTTTAGGTCCCAGCCAGAAGGATCAATCTCTTAGAGCAAAAGAGAAAGTAAATGACTAGAAAATACAAAATTTCTGACATGTGGGAGTGTGAGGAAGAAATCACCTACAGGAAGCATTCAAGCCCCATAATCTAGGCAGGCAAATCAGATTTAGGAAGGCGTTAGCCATTATCTGGATGAGCTACTGATGTCCACAGTGGAGAAAGATCAACTACAGTTTCAGTCACCACCACCAAAACAATCACTACCTGTGGCGATATTTCTAAGGACAGGAGCCTCCCTCTTAAATTTTATTCTACCATCTTGAGCACAAGACCACACCTCTTTCAAAACTCCTGTATTTTAAGAAGTTTAAAACTGTTAAAATGCACGTAACTCTTTAATATTGACTTCACAGGTGTTTAATCTGTGTTGTTAGTTGAATTTGGTCTTTGGGAATCATGTCGATTGTAGCAGAATAACACTATTGCCAGGTACACAACTCACATAATGTACAAGCAGCCCAAGGCTGACTTGTAGTCACGCAAGTCTCTCAGCAATTCAAGATAAAGAAAAAGAAATAAAACCCCAAATAGATCTATGTGATTGACTAAAAAAAAAAAAAAAAAAAAAAAAAAAAAAAAAAAAAAAAAAAAAAAAAAAAAAAAGAGAGAAAGAGAGCTAAATTAATCAGGAATTAATCAGGTACACTATTCACTTTGAAAATAATATTTTCTATGTTGATAGGTAGAAACTGCAGAGTAGACACATTGTGTAGCAGAAAAAAAATAAAAGGGAGTATAAGCTGCCAGTACAGGAACTATGTTAACTATGTTTAACTTCTGTATACAACAACTTTTATTACATTCTTTGTTTGGACTGATGGATGCAACAGCAAATTGCAAATACAGCATCCTGCTACAGTTTATCTGAAAGCACGAGTAGAACTGTATTATTTACTATTATTTACAGACTTGTACATTTACAGGATTCCCACACTGTAAATAACCACAAGCAAACAGAAGTTTATCGCTGTATCTGGGTGCTTTCACTGCTAAATCAGATGTTCGATTTCACCCATGAGCAACAGTTACTGGAAGTCGCTATGGTCTGCTGAAGCTTGCCAACATTTTTGCCATTTTCTGCAATATCAAACCCTGACAGACCCAGAGTGATGCAGTCCCACGTAGACGATTCAATGAGCTTTGGGGCTCACTCGTGTTGGAACAGGAAACCACTCACTCTTCCTAGTTCAAGAGTAAAATGTGTTCCTCCAGCTCTCACATATTAGCAGTATCTCATATAATTTTTTACAAGCCATTCTTGTAAAATATGCTTTACAGTGTATTGGGCATGATTTCCACTTATAAGATAGCTCCTTTAAATACCCCTCCAGGATCAGAAAGTCACTTTGAAGCCTCTTTTTGCTTCGAACAATGATGAGGATCACTGTGGAAACCCTTGTCTCCGTTTGACCTATAATAACACGGTACAAATCCATGCTTGACAATACAAGTACGCTACCCACCAGAAGGGAACTGTTTTATGTCTGAAGGAGAAGTTGGATATCTATCAGCAGACTCACCAGACTCTCCTCTGTAATTTAACTCAAACAAGGCTAGAGGGATTAACAACTAAACCCAAGTACTCTGAAGATGCTTTCAATGATCCCCGCATCCTTCCTCTGGTGTCTTCACAGGCACTCTGACTCTCAGAGTCACCATCTGGCATCTCAGCGTTCCCTCTCTTGTTTTTCTCACCTTCTTTTTGTTGCCATTTTTAGCTATGGGTAGAAAAGAGAAACAGTTTTCCTTTTACACCTGTCAAGCTGATTTAGCACTGCTTGGTGACTGCACGAAGAATAAAACCCCTTGCTCCTCTCCAATGGTGCTCCATCCCTTTTAGCACACTGCAGACACCCAGAGCACCCTGTTCTTCCCCGCACGGAGATGATAAAACCACAGGGGAATGGAATCATAAATGTTCCTCTTTCAGTGCTACAAGAAAATTAGAAATCTGTTCACATCCAAAGTAATTAATTAACATTTCAGTGTATTTCACTAAGGGTTTAATGTAGTTTTTTTCGTTACCTAATCAGATATGCAAAAACCCCACTAGGTAGCTTTTGAAGTTGACAGAAATAATGAGAAAGGCTTCCAGAGGAGCTGGGCAAGCCCCTGAAGAACATAGCTGTGGTGCTCAGTGATCAGCATCATCTGTGGCTCAGGAAAAGAAGTCCTCACCAGGAAAATAACCAGTGTTAGATACCTGTCCTGAGGCTGGCCACTGTGTCCTCTAAATACCCTTATTCCATTGTCCAAGCACTTTATTCTTGCCTGGGTGAGGACAGTGTGTTAAGGTAGGGTACCAAGAATTTCTGCACTGGAAATGTAACTGCACAGACTTGATGGCCATGACCATCCCAGAAGGAAATCCCATGCAGAAATGAAGGAAAATCGAATGCTCTCTTTGATTCATGGCCTATTGAGTTAAATAGGACCAAACTGTCCTCTAAGGTAGCTCCCAGGGACAGGAAGATTAAAGGTGATTGTCTGTTTCCAACATGAGTGATTATTCCCACCACCTCTGTTTTCTCTCGGTGAAGTTTGTTTGAGCTGAGTGAAGGCTATGGAGCGTTTTGCTTGTGTAATCACTGCCTTTTAAAAGGCAAATAATTTTGGCTACACCAGACTTTTGCTTGTTCCCTTTTTTCTTGAGTACCCAAACCTCTAGTGCTAAAGTTGCACATTTCTATGTGCATTTTGAAAAGCCCTGCTTTATGAAACAAGTAGTACCCCAAGACATAGAATCATAGAATAATAGAATGGTTTGGGTTGGAAAGGACCTTAAAGATCATCCAGTTCCAACCCCCCTGCCATGGGCAGGGACACCTCCCACTAGCCCAGGTTGCTCAAAGCCTCATCCAGCCTGGCCTTGAACCCCTCCAGGGATGGGGCATCCACAGCTTCCCTGGGCAACCTGGACCAGTGTCTCACCACCCTCATAGTGAAAGATTTCTTCCTAATGTCTAGTTTAAATCTCTCCTCTTTCAGCTTATACCCATTACCCCTTGTCCTCTCATTACACTCCCTGATGCAGAGTGCCTCCCCATCTCTCCTGTAGCCCCCTTCAGGTACTGGAAGGCTGCTATTAAGTCTCCTCGGAGCCTTCTCTTCTCCAGGCTGAACAACCCCAACTCTCTCAGCCTGTCCTCATAGGGGAGGTGCTCCAGCCCTCTGATTAATTTTGTGGTTCTCCTCTGGAATCTCTCCAACAGGTCCAGGTCTTTTTTATGTTGGGGGCCCCACATCTGAACACAGTACTCCAGGTGGGGTCTCATGAGAGCAGAGTAGAGGGGGAGAATCACCTCCTTTGACCTGCTGCTAATGCTTCTCTTGATGCAGCCATCATAACCCCACCAGGGGCATGACAAGAAGACTAGATCTGATGCATCCTTTGCATAAGAATAATACAAGCACAAGCAGCAATTATGTGTGAATACGACAATCAAATTTCAATTTTTTACCCAGAGGAAAAAATCTTACAGTAGTCTGCTTTTTACATAGACAATGAGCTGGGCAAGGATCAAAAATCTCAGGAAGAACAGGCTCAGATGTTGAAAACTCAAGAAACTACTTCTTCTGCACCACACTTTCCATTACTTCATCTTTTTGACAGATTCTTAAGTTCACACAACTGACAGAAGTCTCAACTCCAAAACTAAAAGAAATAAGTGAAATTTGATTGTGAACCATCAGAGCGACCTGCCTACCCAGCTCACTGAACAGAGAATAACTTTAAAACCAAAAACGAATTCGAATAATGAGTGGCTCATAATGTGCTGGCATTTCAGGAACAAGCCTAGACTCAGGTTCACACCACTAAAATCTATTCAGTGAAGCCGTCCCTTTTTTAAAGAAGTCTTTTTCTCACCTTAAAAATTAGTTTGAATTCAGAGAAGGCTGCTAGGAGAATTGTCACGGAAAACGGTTTTCTCTAGCATAATCAAATGTGTTTATTCTGAATTTTTTTTTCTCATGTTACATTATTCATTAGAGCCGTGGGTAAGGAAAGATGCTAATCAAAAAGTTTTGGCCAATTTTGAGGGCATTGCTCATTATTCGTTCTTAGTCATCCTTTGTCCTCTTTTGTTGTGACATTCTTTAAAGGATGGGCTCTTCAAAGGAATGGCTATGTGACACTGCCTTATTCTACATATTTGTAGAAGTGCCGAGGAGAAAATAGAAGCTGGTAGATGAAAGCAAGCTGATTAAAAGCCACAAGTTTTCATCTTAGCTTGTCACATCTGGCAATTAGGATGTGATACAAGTCGTATGAAAATTCATAGGATATGCACCTAGGGCCAGTGAGCTCATTCTTGAAAGTTGCTGATATAAGTTTAAGCAAAAGATTTAAAATCACAATCTGCATTCTGGGTCCCAGGAGTGCTCCACTTTCTCTGGGCTTCTCAGGAATGGAAGCCAGCTTCAAGGGTTAAAAGATAAGATACCAATAGGCTAGAAAACAGCAGCACTAGTAATTACCCAGCACATGGACAATTCTGTGCTTATTTCCTTTTAGTTCCTTTACAAGGCATTTGTCACTGAACATCCTTCACTCAAATACCAGCCCACATACGCTGTCATCCCCAACCTTAATTTACCCTCTGATTCAGTTCCCTAACCCAAAAGCCTGTTTCCTGTTGCCCCTGAATCCCTTTTCCATTTCCAGCTCTGCCCCATTTCCCTTCACACCTCTCGCCCAGCTCCCTGCCAAAAACCGCTGCCGGCTCCGCTCCCTGCCAGCCCCACGCCAGCCGCCTGCCCCATCTGGCTCCAGGCCTTTGCATTCCGCTCAAAGGCACCTTGCCAGTCTTTCTAAAGAGTTGTTCCCGGCCAGAGCTCCGAGACATTACCCCATCTTCAACGTGCCAGCAAAGTTCAACACTCCGGACTTCAAACATCTTCAGAAAACTCTGACTTTGACAACTCTCTTTTCTCCTAGACTTCCTCCTAGCTCTCTAGGTACACCTTCAGCCTGGCTCTCTGCTTTCAGCCTGCCCCCTTTCCATCTTCACTCTAGCTAACCCCATCCAAAACCACAATTTTGGCAAGCAATGCTGATTCACAGGCTGCTTTTTCCTTCTACGTTTCCTTCCGTTCTAGCTGGAAACCTGGAGTAAATTGGTGACCTCTTCTTACGTGCTTTCAGCTATCAGTTCAGTGCCTTATGTGTCACTCATACTTTCTTCCTAGTGAACAAATTCACCATTCAAATACCAACAATGCCATAAACTTGGCATGTTTTTAACTTCACACCGTCTTTGGGTCTTCGTCACCATTTTGCACCAAAATCTTCCCAGTTTTTCCTGAATAACATCTCTGTGATTCAGCTTTTCCTCCTCATTCACCCACTGATCTCTCTCCAAGCCTTAATTATCTCATATCTTGATAAACGTCTCAATTAACATGCTATCAGTCTCTTTCTATACACCCAAATTTTCGGCAAAATAGGTTCCATGTTTGCTTGCCTTGGTCATTTTCTCCTCTTTTTGCCTTCCCGTACTGACTGCTCCCCAGACACCTGATCCAGGGACATCCTGGCTGATCCAAGAGATTCCTATGCACTGCATAAATTAAAAAAACCCATCAACCAAAACCCTTAAGAATTAAGCTGTTGAACAGGTGGCAACATTACACAAAATATGGGGCAAATAAACGGTGATGCGTCTGAAGAGTTTCATCGAGCCTGGGGAAAGCAGCCGATAAAACAAAGGAAATCATGACTACTACTACACATATATACATTGGATTGTGCAGAAATGAAACACTGGAAGAGGTGTGAAATACAAAATAAATGTGCGCTAAACCCCTTTCTGAGCACTGCCGTATAAATAAGCATCACTCCTTTATTTTCCAAAGGTAGAATTGAGGCACGGCCAGGACAAGATCTATTATAACAGGTATAAGATTTGTAAATAAAATCAAAATAATCACAGATTTCATTGTGGCAGATTTGGGTGCAATAGGACTCACAGTGGGAACCATTCAGTGGTGACCCGGAGTGATGTACAACAGCGAGCAGTGTTTGTGGGGACCTCAGCCCCATACATGTCTCAGTGGGGAATTTTTGCCTGTGCGCAGACAGACCCCCAAAGCAGCTGTAGGGCTCTGCCCCACGGATGGTAGCTGAGACAGCATATATTAAACTTTATTAAAGGCCTCACAAAAGGAAAACACTTGTGTTAACAAGACTCTTTCCACTGATTTGAAGGGGCTTTGTGTGGAAGCCTAAACAAACAAGGATGGAATTAAAAAATGGAAATATTATATACAGTGACATGCCAATCCAACTGTTTACCTTCCAAGGATGACCTAGTGCCACTTCATTTAGGAGTTATCTAAAAGGCAGAGAGGCAGGCGGATATTGTTAACTGTTATCTGAACTGAGTATTTGCAAATATTGATTCTAATAATATTAAAAAAATATCAAACAAAACAAACACCACGCTGCAAATCCTCTGGCATCAGTAGGATTTCTTCTTACATAGATAATTCACAGATTGAAAATATCTGTCTTCTAACCACCTTCAGTAATTAGCTTAAATAAATCGAGTCCATGTCATCTGGTCTGCGTTGTGTCCTTCAGACTGCTCTGTTTGATTTCAGCTTTGATTCAAAGCTGGGGCTGATCAGTACCAGCTGCTCAGCCAAAGGGCACATCACACGTTCCCATTCCTCCGCTTTCCTCATCCCAGCTCCCAGGCAGACTATTGTTTGTTACAACTAATTAATCCCGCATGCCCTGGCTTCCAGTGAGCCTCACAAAACCCAAATTGTTGTATTTACTGCACATCCAATATATTAATTCTGGTTCTGGATTTATGTATAAACACATAAAGGTATACATATATAGATAACACATATTGACACAGATTTATATAACGTATGAATATTAACAAATAATAATAAAATAATATCTAATTCAAATATAATTTGTGGGTATCTCTTTGGCAACTGCTTTTTGTTATTTCTAGCTCTCCTCTTAACAAGCCAAATGTGAGAAATTACAGATATGGATTATTATTTAGGGGCCAGATTTCCAGATCTTCGTTTCAAACCAACCCTTGGTGACATGGCGACATGGCACTAAGTGTTGGAGTCACTGCATGGGCAGGACCTGGTCGTTGCCTGTCTTTGGGAGAGAAGAAAGGATAAATTTCAGATACGACAGCCAGAACTTTTAACACTGTCTGCGGTTAAAATTGCCTGACATGTCCTGCTAAAAACCTCCTGCTTTCACTAACATCTTTAACAAATGGTAACTGTTCCCTTTGCTGGGTGTTTGCCTGTGGGCTGATTATTCAGTTAAAATAGTTCAGCTGCTCCTGAGGAAATACAAGGACATTTTCCCAGGGTAAAGTCCGTCTAACAGCCGGTCTGTTGGGTTGGTGTCAACGTGCTGGATCAAGGAGCGAAAGTTTGGTGGAGGGGATCGTTGGCTTGTTGTACCTCTGGCTACTTTTTCTAAAAGCTCATAGTCTTTAAAACCTCTTATTGCACACAGAGCTTGGTAGCTCAGCTGTGTCAAAAGAGCACAAGGAGGGTTTGAGCTGTTTCCTTTTGCTTTTTGGGTGCGTCACAGACCTCTACTGTGTTCCCCTTGACCTTGGGGTTGGCCATGCCAAGGAAAAAGTCAGCTGGAAGATTAATCCTGCACATGTCAATTGGTTGGCACACAATGGAGTGGTTTCTGGGGAAGGTTTGAGGAAATTTTTTTTTCCTATTCTATTTCTTTTCTATTTCCATAATTTCCTGTATAGAAAAGTGAATGCGATTCCACTCGTAAAATTAAACGCCCTAAGGAAATTACTGAATTCAGGCTTCTTGTAAGACCTCAATATGCTCCCCTAGTAGGTCAGTAGTGTAATACAGTTTGAATTTTGTACTGCTGTGTTTACTATGCATAAACCAAGCCAGGTTTGGAAGGGCTGAGTGTTCCACAGTGATGGAGGTAGTTTTTGGTACAGCTGCTGCCTTCTCTGCCCCTGTGAGGTGCTTGGTGCAGCATGTGGGGAACAAGGAAGATGCCTGTCTGTAGAGATAAATGACCATTGCCCTCACAGATTGGATACTGTTTTCACTGCTGTCATGTTTGGCGGAGTATATGTGAAGCCATGGTGCTGGGGAAATTGGGAAAAGGCCACCTGGGAAGGTGAAAGCAGAGCGGAGCTGCAGAACACCCCACCACAGGCTGGAGATCCGTATTGTCTCCACCACACTGGAGAAGAAAAAACCTGGTACCTCATTAGGTAGCTTTAACATCTAACATCGCCCATGGTTAGATAATTAACCTTATAAGCCAGTCCTTGAGACAGCTCAGGCAGTATCATCTGCTTGGGGAGCTGGTGGCCCTTGAGGGACCCATGGGCACAAATGTCTCGTGTCTCTGTTCCCCTGGAGAAGGTATGCTTGCTGTCATCCTTGGCTTGTGGCTTGAGTTGCACTGCCAATCCAAACTGTCTGCCCCACAAATGGCTTTCCAGACTTCAGAAATTGTATTTTCTTATCACTATTTATTACAATAAAATCTTGCATCTTTGCTAATCAGAGGCTAATTTCTGCTAGTGTTAACATTAAACTGCAAATATTTTGTTTACTGTCTGCTAGATGTGACTGGGAGAAGTTAAATCCCCTCCACAACCCTTGTTCCTCTGTTACACTGTACTGCATGTATTAACGGCTCTAAATGGCAAACTTTGTGCCATATCCTCCAGCTGTTAACACTAAAAGTTTCCTTTTGAAGTAAAGGAGAGTTCTGCTGCAGGGGAGTGGGATTTGGCCCCAAATTTTACAGCTCTAAAGTTCATGGTCCAAACTCCCTCCTGAGTGTCCAAAACCAGTAAAGTACCTACTGTACATTTGGAAAACACAGAAAGAGATTATTCTTCTCTCAGGGTGGTGCAATTAACTCTTAATGGGAGCAGCTGGATTATGAAAACTGAGCAAGTTTCTGCAGACTTTAGTAGTTGCATATTTTCACCTAAACAAATGCAGAAAATTAAAAATGGAACTAAGGGTGGCCTTTTTTCTTATAAGGCATTTTTGTTGCTGTTTAATTTCTTTATTTTACAGGTCAGTAATTAAATTGAGCTTGTTACAGCTTAGTCTTTTATGGGAAGATCTTTGTTTACTTATCTTCCTCTGGAGGGCTTTAAAGTGAAATCTCAAGGAAATTCACAGGTTTATAGGTAAAATTAATTCAAGAACCTCTCTTAGATTAAAATGACAAGGGATAAAGTGTCACCGTACACAATCAACTTCTGCTCCAGAATCTCTCTTTTCTTTTGCTTACAGAACAGCAGCTTTAACAGCAAGCCAGTTGTCAACTGTAATTAAGAAGGAAAAGCTCATATACCAGCTAGACTGCAGCATAATTGATACATTACCACTCTGAAATCCCTTTACTTGATGAGGAAAGGGTTAAAAAGTCTATAAAAGTTCTGTAGGTCTGTTCTGTGGGATATTAAACATTAAGATGTTGTCATCATCCTCACCACGAGCACCTTTATTGTTATTATTACCAAGACTGCCATTAACTGGATATTCATTAATGCTACAAGTCACAGTCAGCATGAGATTCAGCAGACTCCAAGCTCTGGAGGAGGAGGAGGTGGAAAGTTACCTGGTGGAGTTTCAAGAATGGATTTTCCTTTTTTGTTGTTTTTCTTCGGTTTTAACTCTTTCCTGCTGGGTTTGAACCCTGGGTGCTCCTCTCTCTCTGCAGCATGGATAGGTCCTTCCTCTCTGGGTTGTTCCGTGAAAGGAAAAAACTCTTCACCGGGATATGGAAAAGAATAATAATGATCCCTGTTGCTAATTTCCTGCAGGTAATAATCCTGATCGTCCATGGGTACAGCCCAGGACACGTCCCCCAGCAATGCCAGCCCAAGGGCGTAGAAAGCGATGCAGAGTTGAGAAGAACACGAGCTCTTCTTGCTAAGGGCAATCATTATCCCTTCCTTTTGCAAAAAAAAATCTCCTCTGCAAGTCCCAGAACTTTATTTGGAAACAGGGAAAAAACTGTGAGCCTTGGCAGCTGGCGAAAACCCCCCTCCTTTCCCGAGAGACCCAGAGGGCTGAAGGAGCCTGCGGAACGTGTCTCCTCTGCTTCGGGCGAGTTTCTCCGAAGTTGCGAGGAGCGCGGCGGGACGGAGGGCTGCGCAGGGAGGGGCAGGACGGGGATGCATGTGATCCTGGGGCTCAGCAGCCAGACAGACGGACAAGCCCTGCGCTCCGCCGGCGTTTGGCAGGTGGGATCTCCAGCGCCCTTAGCTCGCTGCTTTTCCTCTCCTGCCTTTTTTTTTTTTTTTCCTGCTTTCTTCCCAACGCACAGTTACAGGACAGTTTCAGCAAAATCCTCTGAACAGTTTCTTTAGTTTTCCTGTAGGCAGCTGATCCAAGAGAGCATTTATTCAATGAAAAGTAAACTTGGCAGCCAGCCTTTGCCTCCCAGCCTGTGCACAAAAGTGTTTCCCTCCCCGAGGAGATGCTGTGCAGAGGGGGGGTGGGCACATAGAGCAGGGAACAAACCCTGCCTGCATCTGGCAGGGCTCATCTGCCCGTCCTTTGACACTGAGCATACACGAAGACACAAGTGATGTGGGCAAATAATCCTCATCCCATATGTGTTCTGCTATATTCCCTTTCATGGTGTTTTTATTTTTTGTTTTCTTTTTAGCTTTTACAAATGGAGGATCTCTCTCTAGCACTGATCTCAGCCTCCCTTGTTTGTGTTAGCTTATATATATATATAACTTATATAATCACTTAATTTATATATTTTTATATATAAAAACTATATATTATTTATATATAACCAATGTCACATATATATATAACTAGTGTAACTAATACAACTTTTATATAACATATATAATTTATATAGCTTATGCATAATTTATATATAACTAATATAACTCAACACCTAGTGTGTGCCAATTCGTAACACGGTATATGGGAGCTCCCTGGACTCAACCCAGCTGAAAACCAGAAGGATGTGTTGCAGCATCAGTGGCCCTTTTTCTTACTCTTTTTTTGGAATGATCCTGACTTTTGTTCTCTCGGAAACATCTTCTCAACAGATCAGGATGTATGGTGCTAGCAGCTGCACACATGCAACCCAGTGTCGTTAACGGAATCAATTTGTCTGAGGATAAAGTCTTATCTTTCATCTTTTTCATACCACTAAAATAATCTTCAGTGCTGAGGGAAATGTGCAGCAGTTGGCTTGCATGAAATACGAGTCCTTATTCCTGTGTTGAAAACACCAGCTTATATTTTCATCACGTATATTGTATTTCTTGCCATTGTTCAGTTATCTAGGAGAAAGTATTACATCTGTTGCCCCACTCTTTATTCTGTCTTTGCAATCACATTTCATGTGTGTTTCTCATAACTTTAATACCATAATAAGCATAATTTCACATCTCTGTACCGAAATCTTTTGGTATATTTGGTTTCCAGGCTGTGGGTGATCCAGACCCATATAGCTAACTATCATCCTTGCTTTCTTAGTCACAATATCAAAAGCAGTTTAGTGATTATATTGTCTGTTATCCTTCTTTTTAGAAAAATTAGGATGTTTTCACTAGAAATTCTATTTTCATTCTTCACTTTTACATTTTTAAAAATCTGAAAACTATGACCTTTTCTATCTTAAAGATAGGGATTTTCATTTTCTTAAACTAGAATAAAAAGACACTGTGCTTTCTCACTGCTTTACTGAATTAGAATTAAAAAAAAAAAAACCTGTGATGAAAAACTGTTTCCTATCAAACTTTTCAGATAGTTTTGTCTGGGATGGATTTTGTCACCTTTGGTGCAGGGTGTGCAGTGAAGTGTGGGGGCTAAGACCCGCTGGATACGGTGTGTGAAGCAGGCTGCTTGTTCTCTCTGTTCAGTGGCAGGCTGAATACCCTGGATATCCCATTTTAGCGATTTTACAGATGTTCCATTTTCCCTTTCCAAGGTATCCAGTCCTCTCCTCCCTTGGTCCTAACTTATGAGGGCAGAGCACGAGCTGCAGAAAATGTGTCTGATTTTGTTACCATTCGCAGAACAGTCACTCTTTTGCAAATATTGTGGACATTCACACGCGTGGTGAGAAGTAATAGGAAAACAGACTTTTCCATGACATCATGAGTGACCTATTTTTTTCAGTACCTAAAGAGCTTTAGCTGCAAATTAGTATTTAACTCATTCCAGTGTGTGGAAAAGAATACAGAGAAATAGAAGAGGATTTACATTTCCAAGCATAACAAGAAGTATTTTCACAAAATATAGAGTCAAGTGTGCATTAATTAAAGACCTGAGGAATGTTATTTTTTGGGGAATTTTTAGTTTATTGGCTTTTGGCAACTTTACATGTGTACATTTCAATAATGTGTATATGTAAACATCACGTATTTTCTTTCACGCATAACAGCCTGGTTCTATAAAATAAAGTCTCTTCTATAAAAAGGTAACTGTGTCGGGTATTTTTAATTTATACTATGTATTGTAACTGTGTCATATTGGAATTGGACATCTTTAATAAGTGAGTATGTATAGTAGCTGAATATATGTTGATGCTTGACTATGGCTGCATACAGTATAGCAGCAAAAATCTGCTGCTGCCGATATCGGACATGTACCTGTTTCATATATGTAAAAATATACATTTCAGGGATGCAAACA
This sequence comes from Pterocles orientalis, assembly GCA_011057875.1. Classification (NCBI taxonomy): domain Eukaryota; kingdom Metazoa; phylum Chordata; class Aves; order Pterocliformes; family Pteroclidae; genus Pterocles; species Pterocles orientalis. The sequence goes on along the minus strand of WKFP01014989.1, from coordinate 822,277 downwards.
GCAACCCAAATGTTACCTGTATCCCCCATCACAACACCTTATTGTCTACGTACCAAACAAAAAACATGAACATACAGAAATGAGTTAAGTGAGATGTTGGTGGCAACAAACAACTCATTGCTATATGTTCCTGTTGATCAAGTAGGACGTTGGTGGTAACATTAAGGATCAAATCATCTGCCAGCAGTGTTTCATCTCATCCTTAATAACTTCTGAATTCACTGGCAGCCTACGAGCACTCAAGTGTGCATGCGCCCAGCCAGCTGGGACCACACAAAAGTCTGTCTCTAGGCAGAATTTTGGTCTTCCTCACTGTAAGATGTTTTTAACATGTTTTTTCTCTCGGTCAACATCCTGGTAACATACAACTTACAGGAAGGGAGAAGTTTTTTTCTTCTTCGAGTGGGCATGGGAGTGTTAAGTTGACTGGAGTCTCAGATGCTTTTGGCCTAAGGGCTGTTCCTTAGTTTTGTCTGTGAAGTATCACAAAAGCTTTTAAAAACTTGCAGTCGATGTGGAAGGAGATAAAGCAAACTAATATTTCTGCAGAACAACTGTAACCAGCATTATCCCCCCACCCCATTCCTGGGCGGAGGCCAGCGATAACGTGTAAGTCATTCTACATTTTGCTTTGAACCTTTGTCCTGCTGAAGTGAAGCACAGCATGCTGTTATCTGCCAACGAGCAGGGCTTTCCCCCTCTGTTCCCGAGAAGGATTTTATTTGAAAGATGATGGCTTGATTACTAAGCTAACAGCCAGCTTCAACAATGCCCCTGGATAAAGAAACACTTAACCCCTTGACCCCAACTATGGGGAAAAATTTATCATTAGTGTGGCCAGTCCCCATGTCACCCCCAACCTGGAGATGCTCAGGTGCCAGCGGTGGGAGGGCACCCGTGAGCCACCCTTTCCTGCCTTTCCTATGACTCAGGATGGTGTTTCCCAGGTCTTATTTCACCTGTACCATCTTAACATATGGCTTTAGTGGAACCAGTGGTTTGCTAATGGGAGATCTGGGCTCTGTGTGTCGCGCTCTTCCCCTCCCACCTCTGCAGCCTTCTTACCTCCTATATGACTGTCAACACCCATAACTTCATGGAGTTCAGATTCAGGAATGTGTATTTAATGAAAATAGGCAAAGTTGTAGGTGTAGGCACTGTCCTGCTGCAAGATCTCCATTTGTAATTGTACTACACAATCAGTTATTGCACGTTTGTGCTTAATTCAACTTCAAACTGCTTGGTGACTCCTGCAACTTCTCCTTTGGAACATGGGCATCATTTCTTAACTGGAGAAAAGTTTTGTGGTTGGAAAGAAAAGGTGAAGAAATAGGCAACCCTCTTTCATTGCCATTCCCTGGTAACTTCCGAAGGTAGAACAGAAGGTTTCTGTATGCCTTGGCAACAAAACAACACTAAAAATAACTTTCCATCCAAACACCAGTAACGTTTCTGTTCCTTTGTACTTCAGATCTGTAGTAATTCAAAGAAAATAGAATTACACCTTTTAAATAGTCATTTTCTTTTCCGCATAGAGCATTTACCCCTGCTGTCAACAAGGTCAAACCATCTCACAGGAAAGGGAAACCTAAACCTGATGTTTGGAAATACAAGGTAAACTACATTTAACATTTAAGCATCTCTTAGGTGCCTGTATCTTACATATGTAACAGAGATAGACACCAGCTATCTGTCCTCCTGCTTACTTGCGTACACTGTGTGCATCCCTGGGGTGTCCAGGCATTTAAAAGCCTATTTGTGCTTGTTGATAAGGCAGAGCCTCAAAAGAGTGGCTCTCACTGCAAAAATAACTGGAAACAAAACCAAGCTCTCATATGGAGATATTTGACTCATTTTTAAGAGTCATTTGACTTTAAAGGGAACGTCACTGTTTTGCCAGGTGAGGGGTGCCAAAAATATGTGGGATCTTAACATTTGTCTCTGAGCGCATCAAATACTGATCCGAAATATGGTCAAGTCTAAAGACCAGCCAGTTGTGCTCCCATCTCTCATGAGCAGGCTGCTGTCTCCGTAGTGAAACAGATTTTAGAATAAACAGATGACATCAATGAAGGCATTGCTTTCCTTCAGCAATTGCTTATTTTAGCTGGTTAGAAATGCATCCTGACTGGGGGAATCAGCCCACTGTATTCTCTCTAACTTTTCTCGTAAGAACAACATGACCTTCAGATAATAATCCAGCATATTGCCTTTGTGCTTGTGTCTGAGGAAGGAGCTCGGATTGCCATGGAAACAAAAGTTCCTTGTTCTCTTCTACTTCCCTCTGCTGTGATACCATTTTCACTACGTGAACCCTTCTCTTAGAAAGAAATAGAATTGCGAGATTTTCATGTTTTGAGCATCCCAGAGTGGTCATTTTGCGTGATGGCTCAGTTCATGGCAGAAATGCTTTGAATGTGGAGCAGAGACTGCACCCATCATCGTTATTATTTAGGCATATGTAGATCAGACACCTCTGCATCAGTCCGTTCCTGCTGGAGAAATGAAAGATCTCTACATGCTCTTTTCCAGAGGTTTTCTCTACTTTTTTCCTGCCATGCTGAACAGACGAGAAGAAACAGCATTTTAAGAAAGACGACATTAACCAGTGACATAAACAAAGCCAAAAAGCATTTCTGGCATTTTTGTAAAGAATGCAATAGTTTTTTGTTTTGGTTTGGTTTGGGTTTTTTTTTTTGTGATGGGAACTCCATTTCCTCATGCCCCTGAACGCCTGTAGATTTTCTGTTGACAACACATTGCCTTGGCACTTGGCAGCCACTGCTGGAACAAAGCCAGCAGGATTATCACTAGACTGAAGAGGCTGCTTTGTGATTAAAAATTCTGTTAATGCTAGCAGTTACAGAAAGGAGAACTAATTATATTTTTTTTCCAGTACTGTTTTTCTTTGTTTGATTTATCAGCATTTGAAAGGCTGTAGGGCTGCATTAGCCAACGGTTTAAAGTGGATTTTTTTTGCGTTGTTCAAAAACGGGCACATTTTATGTGCATTTTATTTTAGCCGCAAGAATGAGCCAGCGTTAAGACAACAGAGGCGGCTGGATGACAGTAGCTTTATGGAACAGTTGGAGAAAATGGGACGAAGTGCCCCCGCCGTGCACACAGCCAGGCTGCGGGTGGTGTGCGCCTGGAACGTCCTTTTCGGTTTGCTTATATGAGAACAGCCACTTCCAGCAAATTCCCATGGACATCATCTACCTGCCAACATTTGAATTTCAAAAAAAAAGGAACGACTCTCACATTTCAGTCTGGTATTTCCTGGACCAGAACTGCTGTACATGTGCCGCGCGGAGTGTGAGCAGGATGTTTAACACGTCCCAGGCAGCAGCAGGGAAACGCAACACTGAGTTTGTCTGAAAGCTTCTCAAAGGCCATTTTTCCTGGGATTTCTTCAATATTCACCCACCTAAGCATAGCCTGAGAAGTCGTGGACAAAACTTCACTGGGAATTGAAGATGACACATAAATGTCTTTGTCATGCTAAATGCAACAGAGCTGGCAAATGTAAAGCCATCAGAGTCCTTAAAATTTCTGTATTTAAGGATTGCTTTTTTGAGGACAGAATTGCAAGGAATTAGTCCTTCCAGGTACAAGTAGGATTCATGGCTGAGATTCATTTGGGATTAAAAAAACACAATATGACACTTACATATGATAACTATGTCTCTCCATAGCTTATGTCCAAATTTGAAGAGATTCAGTTTATTTAGTGAAGTTTCGTTATTTATAGCTAACGTACTTGTTTGAAGGTGGGAAGAGCTGGTTTTGTTTAGCTTCATAATAACATGTTTTTTGACAATACACTGTAAGTACCTTCCACAACACGTGCACGTATTACAACAGAGGAAATGCAAGAATTTATGGGAAAGAAAAGCTCTGAAATGAGTTTTCACGTCCCATATACAAGGCATCAAAGATTCATGTCAGACTTACATTACCAGATATGACAATACAATTCCACAGCTGTGTAATAAACTTGTTTGAACCTGACTTATAGCCGTTAAAATAGGGCTTGTGCCAGCACGTTGGATAAAGCTGTTTGAAAGGTGAAGTGATAGGCTCTAAAGACGCAGTGAAGCTTTAAGGCTATGCAGATGTTTATTAATGTGTGGCATAACACAAATTATAAAGTTCTGGAGAATTTTTTGTCATCTCATATCACAAAAGCCTAACTGATTGAAATGCACTAATACATTTTTCTACATAGGTCCTTGGGGGTAGTTCTGCCAGGGCAGTGGGATGGTGAAAGTTGTCTTTCATTTTAAAATCGTCTTAAGTATTCAGTTTCCAAAAATCATAGAATAGCTTAGGTTGAAAAGGACTTTTGGGATACTAACATCTCCTTTTGTGTACCTAAACTATAAGCTCTCCAAGGCAGAGTTTATTTCTCAGGGTGTGGTTGTATATCCCACTCATTAAGGGGATCAACACTGTTAGAAATATTATTGGCTTCAACAGAGTTACATCATAAAGGGTGTCATTAATGTTTGGATTGATGAATTTGGAAATACTGAAACTTAGCTATTTACACCCCATAGTGCGGTTCAGATTGGTTTTGCTTGCTTCGTACTGGTTATGGCAAACACAGTCCAAGGGAAATAAAAATCTGGCTTCACTTGAGGCCAGACGAGGTTGGCAGCTGAGCAGGGAGTAATTTACAGAAGCATCCATCAGGACTTAACTAGTTTATCTCAGAAATAATTATAATAACAACAACAATAATATTTTTTAAAGGAAATAACTAATAGCAAGAAGAACCACTGCCTCCTTTGCAACGGTATCCAGACAATTCCTTTTCTTGTTTCTTTTTTACTGCTATAACTGGATTGATAACAATACTGGTACAAAGCAATTTCGAAGTTCTCCTGGAATTTTCAAGGATGCTGTTGTATGCTGCTGTTGCCTATGACCTTCTCTTCCTCTCCCACCTGTGGTACCTACACATCTGGTGTGGGATGAGCCTCCTCCTCTTTGGCCATGATGTTGTTGGTGTTGACCACAGCGCATCTAGGGAGGGCTGGCACAGCAAGGACCGTGTTGCTTCTCCAGATGGTGAGGCGTATAGTCAAGCAAGCTCCCCAGTTCTTCAAAGTCACTTTCCTGGATTTTAAAACAAATATTGCGACCAAGACCTGCCTTCACGCTTGGCATTGCGTTCTGCTTCATCGCTCCTTTCTGCTTCCCAGTGGCCACAGTCTCAGGGCTCCGTTTCGTGGGAAACCTCAGAAGATTTGCAGCGGGTTTGGAACATGATCCGCAAACCTCTTGCAAAGCCCAGGCAATGCAGAGCTCAGCCTTGAGCTTGGCCTGATATTTATGTAGGGATAACACTGCACTGTGATTATCTTCCCCATGTAGCTTCACAGGTGATTTGAAGCCACATCAAACATGATGCTGTCTTCTGAACATAAACAAGCCTTTTCAAAGACATTCATCATCCGTATTTCGTTCACTTCGGACAAAATCCCGGCACAGACTCACAAGAGGCTCCAGAACATTTGCAGGGAACATCACCTACGGCCTCTTTGCCAGCAAGGAAAAACGAAAACTTAGCTCTTCTCTCTCCAGAGAATTCTATCACACACTCAGATTTTTTGATTGTTTAGTGCTGAGTGACAGCTTTAGGTTTTAAGGGTACTTTACATGTATTTTAAATGAGATTACAGTTGTATGATGTAATGATGTTTTATGAATTGTGGAAGTCACTTGCAGACATTCATCTGAAATCTGGGGTTACATAAAAAATGTCACACCCTTTCTATACATCTGGATTACTTCCAACAATTTCATACTGCCAAGGGTGTTATAGAAGTGGCATTTTTCCATCCTTACTCCCTGAAACCCCATGGAAGAGAATTTATTCACTAGGGTGTTTGGAAACGCCTGTCCCATTGTGTAGCGCTGTCACCAAGCTGTCTGTCTGCTCATCTTCCCAGATGTCTGTCCATCTGCAGTGCCCTCGCTGGGATCCCTGGTGGATTTAATTCCAACTGAACGGAAAAATCAAGATGGCAAATAAATTCCCTTCACATAACGTGAAAACTGGCTGAACAGTGAAAACACAGCCAAATTAGTAACCCCTGAGATGGAAAACTGTGCTGTGAATGTAAGGATTTTCTGTTCTGTCTAGCTAGCTTATTTCTCAACATACAGATAGCTTCAGACCAACCCAAGCACATGAATCCTCTTGCCAAGACGGCAATTTGGGAGTGTGGAAGGGAGCCAAAGGTACTCAATCAGGACAAGAGAGCAGAAGATATGAAGAAAAAACTCACTGTGATGAGCATCCATAGGCATTAAGTCATCACAGAGGAGCCAAATGGCAGACACAGGATGGAGATCCCAAGGAAATTATCCTTCACGTGGTAGCCATGCCTCAAGTCTCCCCAAGACACTCGCTGCAAGCTTAGAATTTTTTTTCTTGTTTCTCCATCGGCCTCCCTTTTCCCAAAGGCTGCAATGGTCTTCCAGTTCCTCTGCCCCTGGCCAAAATGCTGTGTCACAGCTGGTTTTTTGGGGGGAAATGCACCATGTGTAGAGGGGAGGTACTGCTGCTGCTTTCATGCAAGGGCCAGCAATGGTCCAAAGCTGCCAACGTGAGATTTACACGTCTTGCAAAGTTACCAGGCAGGGGAGGAGGGCAGGCTGCTGAAAGCTTGTCTGGAATGAGGTTCCAGACATGTAGACAGCATATCACCAAACGGAAGGGAGTTTTATAGGCACACTTGATTTAAATCACATATATTCATCTTAAACACAGAAGAAAAAGGAAACTTCACTCACAATACCTGTCCTACCGATGAGGTTGCCATATGTGGGATTCAGGTTGCAGCTAAGAACTTCTGGGCTTTTTAACAGCTCTGGATGGTTTCATAAATGAACACGAATACAGTCTTTGGCAGCAGATAATCTTCCCTGAATTTTTACAATGAGCCAAGCTGTCAGCCACTTCTTTCTTTAATCCCAGGGTTGCAATAATTTTGGTTCATGATTCAGCAGATGCTTCATTTGGAGACCTTAGTGAGTGCTGTTTGAGCAGAGTGGGAAAGTCCTTCCCTGTCCTGAGCTGCCTGGCTCTATGTGAACACAGGCGAAGGGCTCTGAGCCATGAGGATAACACTCAGGTAGGCATGAGGCTCATCAGCGGTCATCTCCCTGACGTGCCTGTACACCTCCCTGCACATCCCAGCGATTCACTGCAGGGCAATGTCAGTTGTTCAAGACACTCAGGAATCCACCCAGACAAATTAAGCATTTTCCACCGTCGTATTTTCCGGTGTGAAATGCTCCGTGTCATGAGCCTTCCCACATCCGCAAACATCCACTGCCCCCAGGGCTGCACGGTGAGCGGTGTCTGGGCAACCTGGGAGCCAGCACGGCAGGGAAGAAGGATGCGATGGGCTTAGAAAGTTTTTTTCTGCTGTAGCAGATGCATCTTCACCTTGGTAGTGGAAAATCAGCTTCAAAACTCAGGTCAGCTGGAGGATCACTTACAGATACTTTCTACGTGGTTTGCTCCTAACTGTGATCCATCACACATACCAGACTAATGGATTACAGTGCAGCAACTTTAGCTTCATCTTCCTTTATCTTGGAAAATCTGTGTAACTGTATTAAGTGTATTTTTCCATAAATAATTTATATGAGGAGGCCAACCTTGTAATTGCAGTGGAAAATATTTATTTCTTGTTACTTCGCCCAACCATGTGTAAATTCCTCCTGCCTACTTGTCTAAGACTGTCACGAAAGAAAAATAAAAATACTTAAAAGGCAATGTTGTAAATGCCCTGTAAAACACCAGAAGCTTAAAACAGAACAGTAGGGTAGAGAAAAGCAAGGCAGGACACAGCGAATTCCAGACAGACAGCCAAATTCCACAGATAACCATTAATCTGGAAAAAAGCCCTTGCAATTTCTAAGATTATCAGAAGGGGGGTTGGTTGCTACTGATTTAAACATTCTAATATTTAAATAGTTCTGCATAAAGAGCCCTGCCATTGCTCAGCTACCCCAGCGACAGCAGCAGAGCTGAGCCACGCGCGAGGGTTCCGATGCAAACCCCAACCTCATCCCTCCTGTGACCTGCTGGGAACAAGAAATTCGAAATCCGCTGGCTGCAAACCTCATGCGAACATCCCTCCTCTGAGCTCTAATTTACAACAATTTGTTTTTCCAAAAGCCCTAATGAGATGATGTTTACAGAACCCCGCCTGTGCCCGTCAGCGGTGCGGGAGCGGGTGGTGGTGCAGCCCTGCAGCCCTGCGGTGCCGGGGCGTGCAGCCAGCTCCAGGTTCTATCAGGCCAAAAAACCTTTCTTCGAGACCACACCAATTAGCAATTCCTTGAATTTCTATCTCGGTTCCCTTTCAGGCAACCCAGTTATTTTGTAGCTTGGTGTTTAATGCTGTGCCACCATTTCACATGGCCCCTTACTCCAGTTATTACAGTGTTGGTGTTCTCAACACCTCTAATTTTTTCCATTAGCTGTTTTTGCTAAGAAAATAGGGTGAAACCAGAAGGTTTTATTGTCAGCCCATTATTATCGAGGTAACACTGCCTTTACAGACAGACCTTCCTGCTCAGTCTGTCAGTTTCTTTCATTCCCTTGTCAGAAAATAAATGTCTGCACTAAAAAGAAAGGTTTAAAATGGGACAGTTGTGATTCCGGTCTCTTCGGAGTGGACTGTAATTGTGCTTCTGTAGGTAAAATGTCAAAAGCTATTAATTCTGGAGAATCAGAAGTGCACGTTCACCTTAAACAGCTATAATGCAGTCTTTCAAAATCAGATTCAGGACTCAAGAGAGAGGAAAAATATTTGTTTTCCTCTAAGTTTCTCCCTTTCCCCCAGGCGCAGACGTGCGTACTTTCTCTTAGTCCAGCTTCTTTGCTCTGGCAACAGCACAAGGTCCAGCCGTGAGCACCGAAAGCTGAGGAACAGCAGAGCTGAGTATCACTTTGGGCTCCGACACTGACTTGCTGTATGAACATGACCATGTCACTTAAACCTTCTGTAACTCTCTGCTTGTTCTCCTTGGGGAAAACTGCATTTTATAGAGCTGATAAGAGCTATTACTGTTATTCACTTATACTTTCATGTAGATTTTTATATTGGACATGGGTTCAATATTACCAGATAACTTTGTTTTTGAAAATTCATGTTAGGAAGATGAATTAATAGGTTGACTACAAGTGCTGTTCCAGCATCCTAACAAGGAGAAGGCAGGAAAACCGCTGGCATCTGTTCAAACAGTGTCACCTGGTTGCGGTCAGTTCTCCAAATTATTTCTTGAAGAACTTACAACTTGTAAACTACCAAGCAGTTTTAGAGACATCCTGTTTACAAAACGTATTGGAAGAGTCTCCCTTCTGTTAACACGACATTTGGGGTCTCGTCTCAGTTTTAATTTCCTGGCTAAATGGTGATAAAGTGTAACCATTGCTGTCCTTTGCCACAAAAGGGAAAAAGAACAAGTAAGATCCCACCTAGATTAATAGTTTATTCATATAAAATGTACTTTCAGAAGCAAATGAAGCAAAACTGGATGTTTATACTTTTCGCTGAAATTAGGATATTTCCCTAGTGGGGAAATCTAGCATGAAAATTTTTGAGTTATACTCAAAATATAACTTTCTGTGTATAGGAACAGTATTTTGTGCATGTTTTTATAGAAAGATAGGATTCCTTGGTGGGTTTTTAAGGTTGCTATAAAGTTGCTGAAGTGTAGAGTTCTTAAATGTTTAGTTATATGATGTGGCTGTATTTTATATATATGTAAAATTATAGAAAAACAGAATGGTTTGGCTTGGAAGGGACCTTAATGATCATCTGATTCCAACTGCCCTGCCGCAGGCAAGGATACCTTCTGCAAGATCAGGTTGCTTATATTATAGAAGCACTATTTATAAATGGAATGTATATTTCATGCCCTATATATAATCACATAAAAACAGAGATTATTAAAAAACATATCAGTACTAAATAGTGTGGATGAAGCTGGCAGCTCACAGGTGGACTGTTTTTGCCAGCAAACTACTTTATCAAGGCTGCTGTCAAGAGACAGGTGCTTTGGTAGACCTTGGGAGAGAGGAGTGCATGCCCAGAGAAGCTGTGGATGCCCCATCCCTGGAGGGGTTCAAGGCCAGGCTGGATGAGGCTTTGGGCAACCTGGGCTAGTGGGAGGTGTCCCTGCCCATGGCAGGGGGTGGCACTGGATGGGCTTTAAGATCCCTTCCAACCCACACTATTCTGTGATTCTATGATATAAGAAAGAAAAGAAAGAGAAAATAAAAGTTAGTTTTCTAAAAGCTTTGCAGCTCCTGAATTTCAGGTTAATGTCACAAGAGGAGCATATTTGCATAAATTGGATTTCTCATAGTTGGCTTTGTCAGTGCTGATTTCTCAGAGGTGCTAGCTATGAATCATTGCTGTTTCAGACTTAAGGTAGCTTGCTAACCTTTTGCCCAGCATCAGGAAGAGGCAGTGCAGTGAGAGCCACCGGCTGCCCACACCTGACGGATGGCGTGTCCTGGGCATGGGCAGCACAGCCCCGCTCTGCTGGGCCAGGCTCTGCTGGGCAAGGCTCTGCCAGCGGGGTGCAGAGCAGGCTGACCTCCTTCACAAGCCCTGCTAATGAGGGTTTAAGAATGAGGCCAGAGACTTGTTTTTGTCCAGAAAAACATGCAGCTGATAATGATGTGTAACTTCTCCTTTCTCCACACTTTTCATTAATTCAGGCTAATTCTGAAGAATAAGCTCATGATCTGGATAGCAGAAATTGTTATAATTGGATATTTAACTCCCTTTACAGAAGCTCAGAGGTAGCTGACTGCTCCTGGACAAAAGCAGCAGAAACTCTTAAAAATGCCTGTTGACATTCTCGACGGCTGATGTCATCATGCAGCTTTCCTTAATAAAAGAGTGACGTGTGTGGGTGCCTACAGCATTAATTAACTATTCTTTCTGTGTGGCTCTGGATAGTTAATGATTAACACTTCCATCACATCATAGTGTTCAGAGATCAGCTCAAATTGCCACTGTTACCTCTCTAAATAAATGCAGACCATAATACCAAATAAAAAACTGCAATGGCCAAGCAAACCTTTAAGTACAACATGCAAATGAGCTCAGTACAAATAACGATCCTGGGTCATTAGTAAGAGGGTGTGAGTGTCCTTCTCCTTACTGGTAGTTGCTGTTTCAAGGGATTTCTTGCTTCTTGACTGTATTGGTGCTTGTTCTAAAAACAATCCCTCCTGCCCAGACCTGTCTGAGTCCCCAGATCCCCCCAGCACGGATCCTGTGACAAGCCCAGGGCTGATGGATTAATTTAAACTGTAAATAGAATTTTTAGAACATGCCCAGAAAATGCCAAGATATCCCCAGATGGGCAGTGACTCAGCCTTGTGAACAGCCCAGAAGTTGTTTTCATGAGAGAATAGCTTCAGGAGTGTGAAACCCTGTCTGTTTTCGGTGGCCACCCCAAGCGCTGTCTGTCCACCGCGATGCCAAGCTTCAGGCACGACCCCAGAGCGTGCCTTGGGGTGGATGTGCTGTACAGAGTCACTGACGCTTATTTCAGACCGTGTCACTGTTTCTGGCTATTTCAAGAGCAATGAATGGTGGCAGCCCAGGGTTCGTGTCGCTAAACACCAGGTTTCCATAGTTTCCCCTGTGTTGTTGAAACAGTGAGTTTCACTAGAACAGAAACTGTGACAATTTACATCACACACTAACCCATTGCAATAAAAATTCTGATGAGTAATGTTTCATGGTGACCGAGATACTTACGATGTATCTCCCCACATAAATTCTCTGTTTTGTGTCAACAAGTCCATTCAAGCTACGGGCTGTTCCTTACCCAGAGCATCAGGAATCTGTATTTCATAAAAATAATAATGGGGCAAAGAAAATCAGTACTAACTTTAAATCCCTGCAACCTCCATATTCTCTGTCAAAATCCAGTGAGCCAGGCCAGCTGGAACAAAAGTTATTAGAGCAAATACTCTCACAGTATGGCTATAAAAGCCTAATTAATTAACAAAACAAGCTAATTAGAGAAGCAAACTGGGATTTGATAGCAACATCCAGAACACTAATAAGATTAATCACATGTGCACAGTTAAGATGCTGTGAGGATTTGGGACAGTAGATTGTGACTTGGGAGTCTCCTTCGAACACCAGGAAAAGGTGAGGCAGATGATGTGCCCTGGCGATTGCTGAGATTGGCATCAACTAATGCAGGAGGCACTCCAGGGAAAGATCCACCGAGATTTCTGCAGTGCCACCGGTGACAGCGACTGAACCGAGGTCAGCTTGTATGGCTGGAGGGAGCTTATTTACTTTCAGCTTCTTGAACATTTCCTTGGAATTATCACCAATGTGATGGATCCATCTAAATGAGATGGTACATAAATGCTCATCGTAATTAGTATCGAAAGCAGCTGCAAGGACTGTACGTGTTCATTTACCCAGCCTCCAGCATGGCTCATGCTGGGACCCATCGGTGCTGCCACAGCTACGAGCACCGGACACACTGCTTTGGGCTGATCACAGAAGACTGAAGCAAGTGTAAGTATAAATTACTGTGCAGAGAAAATCCGTATTTTCATTCTGACTGCATAGGTTGATGACCCAGCCCTGGCTTCCACAGAGTGAATTTACTCTCCAAGCTGCTGGAGGGAAGAAAGTCTGTCCTTAGGGATGGCTCTGCAGCCAGCAGACACATTTTCTCCTTGTAAGCTTCACCATGGGTTGCTCTGCACAACTGAGCCCCTGGACGGAGCGTTCAGCTGGGCGATGCCAGGGAAAGCCCAAGGGGAGCCTGGTCCAGATGTCAGGGTGAGGGAAGCAGCAGCCAGAATAGAAAAAACTCTCATCGCTAACATTCAAAAAACGAAAACAGAGTTTCAACCAGCAGATTACTTTCACTTTGCAGAAGCAGAGCTTTTGCTAAAGGTCCACTTCCCCACTTTTAATGAGAATTGTATTTTTATGAGAGCCAGGAAGACAAATTAGAAAGCTTCAGCCTTTAGACTGTTGCTAGCCTTGCCTGTGTTTGCAGGCGCTATCATCTCACATTTTTAAAACTTCATGTCTGTCTTCTGCTTTGGATGAAATGGTTGTGCTCTGGCACATGGTCCAAAGAAATGCCGCCGAAAGGTGCCTTCTCTGCAAGAGTGAACAGTGTCACACACACACTTCTTTACCTGCAGCTGCCTGGTTTACACTAAGAATGATGTCTCAATTTTGAGCTATTTTTGTCATTGCTGTTTTGGAGAATAACTATTCCAAGGCGAAATCTGAGACATTAAAAATTTGTGAAAGGGGAACAGGGGAGAAAGTATTTTTGAATTTCGCCACAATTGCAATGCCAGTGTTTGCAATGCCAACCCACGCCACTGTTGGCAATTCTAGAAACATTTGGGAACAGAGCTACAAGAAGGATGCCAGCATAAGAAATACTGCTTGCCAAAAAATTAAAACCTTTGTTTTTCTGCACTGTGCAGCCAAACATTTGACTGTTGTCTAGAAGTTCCCTGGGTGGAAGGAGGTTTCCAACAGCAGAGGGCTCTTTTGTCTCACCAAATGATGGAATTACCATCCCTAGCAGCTGCAACTGGTTGATAAAACAAATAAAAAGCAGAACAGAAATAAGCTGCGATTTTTAACAGCAAGGATAAACTTTATTGGAACAACTTAACTGGTGACAGATGTGATAGAGAAGTGAGGATATGTTTAAAAGTTATGAATTCTAGTGTAGAAATAACCTAATAAAACTCCCTTTCTAGCCTGTACTGTGTAGGAGATCAAAATGGATAGCTGCAAAAATCCATCCCAGATTTACAGCTTCTCATTCTCATATGGAAAGCGTTACGAGCTGAGGATGAGGGGTTAACACGATTCTGATTTTTAGGTTTTACATGTTGGTATTCTAGAAATGTGTTTTGATGGAAATGTTGTCCACAGAATTGTCACGTTTGGCTGGGTTTTAGTTACACAGGTTCACCAGCCTGATACGTTTACATGGTGTTTGGAAATACCATCTGAGGGTTGAATTTAAGACTTGGAGATAAATCAGTGTAAAGTAGTTGAAATCAGCTAACTTAGGGGTTTTGGTCACTGGAAAATGATACTTTTTCCCCACAGAGGCATGAAGCAGATATTATAGATCTGTAATTTAGGAACAAAAAATTTACCTAGTCATGCGTCTTTTATCCCTGCAGACGCTTCGTACACTCAGGATCTTGGAAGATAAGAGCAGAAATGAGCAGATGTGCAGGTAGGTGCAGAAAGTTTCCATTCTTGCTGTGGCTGATCATGGTCTCAAACAAATGACTGTCAGAGATATGACTTATTATTAGGCAGATTTAATCTCTCAGCAGAGCAAGCACTAGGGAAGTGCTTTGCTATATGTTCCATCTAAACAGTAAATGTGGTCCTACTTAAGGGAAGACTCCACACCACTTTTACATCAAAACAGTGTTAACGTTTGATGCTTGATGTCATGTGAAGAAGTTTCTTACTATACAGTATTCATATTATAGAATAAATTTGTATTATAATACAATAAAGAATATATTTGATGCATAATCCCTCTTCTATGAATCAGGACAATTTGTTGTCCGTTCTGAATTTGTTACTGATATTTATTGTAGAAAACATTGCTGCATCTCTCTGTACTGTGTGAAAATTGTGGTTAATCTCTCTTTAATCCAGAGTCTGCCCATTGGAGGTTACCTCAGCTCAACATCATGCGTCAACACGCCAAAACGATCCCGTCATGTATACAGCCTATGCACGAAGTCTCTTCAGGGGACTTAGGGAATACTTGAATGACAACTAGATACAGACAGCTCTTTGAAATGCATAAATTAATACCATACATCAAACCTTTTCACATGCCCTTGTGTAAATTGTTGTTTTGTTTGCACTGTGTAGACAGATGCTGTTATATAAAATATCCCCCATGCTGAGAGCCGTTACTTGAAGCTGCAAAAGAGCACATGCCGTTAGCAAAAGAAACAGCACTCTTGCCTGTTTTTCCTTCTATGTACAGCAGTTTATAATGTTTTATCTCTTACTCAGAATGCATTTAATCTTGATTTACATGTTCCTGAAACAAGGAGCAGGCTATATTTATGCAATGCCCAGTGCCAGCATTTCCATTAACCTTGCAAACTGCTCGTTCTCTGTTTCCTTCGAGGTAATATCGCCTTTTAACTCCAAACTACTGGGCTGAGGCTCGTGCAGAAACCGTTTCCCTTTCAAGAGCAAGAGCAAGAGGACGGCTGTCCTTCCCTCCTGGGCTACCCTGCCCAGGCAACAGGGTGCGAACACACATCTCCAAAAATGAACAAGTTGTTGCCCTTAGGACATAAGCTTTGTCTTCATTGCTGATTCTTTCAATAGGTGTTCTTGGGCTCATTTTCTCTACTTCCACACATATCAGGAAATCTGAAAGTTTTCCATTCTGGGACATTTCATTGCATAGGAGCTGACACCATGCTTTGCATCTTCCTGATGTATGACATTCGGATTCAGAGCTGCTGCGCCCGGTGGCAGCTGAAGCTCTGCCCTGGTCTTTAACTTTCCCAGGGTTGAAGGGGCAGCTTTAGGAAAGGGAACTGGAGACTTTGCAATTACCTTGAAAGATTCTCCCCATTCTGTTTCCAAGGGCTTGCTTCATTAACAATAAAAGTCATGAATACAGCACCTAACAACAACCTTCTGCTTTGATCTGATCAGCTACCTTTATCCCTGCTCACTGTGAAACCTTTAATGCTGCTGTTCGCATATGGAGATGTTCCAAGAAATTAGAAAAAAAAAAGCGCAACAAGAGCTGTTCTGCCGCTTTATTGCGGAGTTCACTGAAACGGCCCTTGTCGTACAAGGTAACAGACCACCAGCTGCTAGGAAATTCAATCAGAATACAGCACCGCAGTGAAAAATTAGCCTCCTAAGGAGCACATTCGGTTCTGTTCGACTGAACAATGTGTTGAGAATATCTTGGAGCATATGGCTCTCCTATGATCCCCATTTAAAAACAATCTGAGCTGATTGATGAGGGAAATTAAAGGGTACATCTAAGCATTTCCTACAGCTGTTGAAACAGAAAATTATTTATTTCATCTCCCCCTATAGGAGTATAGGACTCCAAATTCTATAAGCCCCCCCCCCCCCAGCTATGCCAGCATGTTTTTCAACAAGATCAGCAATAGGGGCATAAGGCCTGAGTGATGCTTATCCCAGAAATGCTGCTTTTAACCACCCGCTGGCTTCGCTCATGTCTATCTCCATCAGATAGCAGAGTCTATCTCTGGGCACAAAATCATAATGTGTTTCAAATTAGCAATGTGTTACTATTTTTATTAGTACTATAGATATCCCTAAGCCTGTAATAGGAATTTCTCGTCTTGTGTTTGGATGCAGAAGAGGATCAAATCACAGTCACCGGTTCAGTAAGGGGAAGTGTACTTTTTTTTTTAAATTCAAATAGGTTTGACACATTGTACTAGGGAACCCTCACACCTGATTTTTCCCTCTGGTGTCTCCATATTTATTTAGTAACCTTTTAGATCACCTCCACATTAATTTTCAGAGACCGTCTGTAGGCATTTGTATCTCAGTGTCCTGCCTTTTCTTGTTCTCATCAGAAAAGCAGAAAATGGAAGAGACATGCAGAGACAGAGACTCTTTGGCTCTGTGTCAGTTCATCTAGAGGATGGTTAAATATCTCTGCATGGAGTTATAATTAAGGGAAATGGTTTTGTTCAGCTCCAGACACTGGGATCAAAATTAAGTCCTGAAATAATGATGGTGTCTCCAAAATGTTTTCTTGTTTTTTCTTGAGGACAAATTAATATTTAAGAAAATAACAAAGGGCTTCTTGCAAAATCATCTGGTAATGTCATATGTTCAAAAAAATCTTTTACTAAAAGCTCAAGTATGAGCTATTCATTTGATTTGTGACATTGTGGTGACCCAAGCAGAATTGTGCAATACGTTCTCTTTGGTCTCAGATTCATCCAGGAAGAAAAGGCATCACATGAGCCTAGGTCTAAGGATCTGTTGTGTCTGGAAGGTGAGATAACTGTAATTTCTGATCTGAGCTCAATTTCAGTATTTCAATATGCACTCTACTCAGCCCTGCCTGTCTTGTGCTTTTTAAAACCCATGTTCTTCATTAGTGCAATAATAATGCAACAGTTTCTATGCCTGAAGCTCCCAATAATGCCAGAGATTTGAATTGTCCTTTTGTGGCCTTTTCTTAGCTATGAGTCAGTACTGACTCAGTATTTGCTTCTCTGATAATGAGCGCTCGCAGTGAAATCTATTCATCTTTATAAACACGGGGAAGCCAAGTTAGTCTTTTAGGGAAACTTATTGAAGTGCTGCAGAAAAAATGGATGCAGCTACTTCCCCTTTCTGATGGTGAAAAAGGCTCTTTGTCTTCTTCGGGCAGTAGCCGTAACAGCATCTGTGGTACCTCTTAATAAGCTAAACTGTCATAACTCAATGAATGTCAGACCGTGAGGTTGGATATTACCAAATGTGAGGTATCTGAAGAGGAAGACGAATTGGGCAGAATGTAACAGTCACTGGTGAAACCTGTAAACTCTTAAACCAGATTTTCAAAAGCAGTTTGAAGCCTTAATTTTAACGGGAGTCGGGAGTCAGCAGTTCCATAGAGAAATGTAAGTTCTACAAAGAAAGGGAAAAGAAGCAGAGCTTTTTAAAAATATTATGTAATTCAAAGGCTAGAAGAGATGCTTTATAAAGAGAAATGTCATGTTTGTTCTGCTTAACAAAGTGAAGACTGAGAGTGTCTCATTTGGAGCAGAACATCTTTGCAAAATACAGAAACCAAGTTCTCTCTATTCCACGTTCAGAAAGGAGATCAGTGATCTTATTGCCCTCTTTAGCTGGCAAGCCTATGAAAAGACATACAGAGCTTTTTTCTGGGTCTAGTGAGTATTAACATCTGTGAGAAATACACAGCTACAGATAAAAACTCCGTAACGTGAAGGCAGCACAAGAGTTTCATAACACTTTCCCTGATATCTTTCATCTTCTTTCTTTTCCATTTCTGCCCAAAGTGCAATTTCTCCGTTCAATGCTTCTCTGCTGCAGAGCTCATCTCTGTCTTCACCTTTTTCACCTATATTTCTCTGCCCAAAGGGGACCAAAAGGCAATGCTTCTATATAATTCAGAGCCTGGATTCTCCCTTAGCTGACAGATGACCCCACAAAACCTTTTCTTCTAGCTCTTTCTGAGCAAACCTCAAAGAATATACTTTTCTCCTTTGCAAGGTGCACTAGTCAGTGCCAGCTCCTTTGTGCTCATTTGGCCTTTGTGGCCTGAGTAGCAGGGTGATATCAATAAGGGTGCTGGAGCGGTTTATGGCACTGGACTGCTGTGTGAAAGAGTACAGAATATCCCACAAAATGTTTTTTTAAAAAAGTCAATAGAAGTCAGTGTTCTTAAACTGGAAAATATACTGAACTGCTTCTTAATCTCAGTTTGTCCTGGCGTTGTCCTTGTTGCTATCTATTGATCAGGGTTGGTATCCTGATTTCCTGATTAATACAGGAAAAAGATAACCTTAATACATCTTATAGCATGCAGTGCAAGCAGCATTGTTTCTATAAAGGTGCCTTTTTTGCTGGCGTGTGCTAACAATAAAACTGCTTACACGTGGTAATTGACTGTAAGTCGAGCTGACTTGAACCATTCATGCTGTCTGAGTGATTAAAATCCTCCTGATGGATCTTCAAAACACAAAGGTCATATAATTAGTCTCTCTTTAAGTGAGAAATTCTTTCTTCAGGGTCTATCTGCAAAACAGTGCAGTACATAATATACATATCTCTGCATAGTTCAGTTTGGAGTGCCTTTGTGCTATAACACTTCTCAGGTTAGGAGAATGGTCCCGACTTAAAAGACAGATGCTTTGTACCTACTGCTGCAGAGACCTGGTGTATTTTCCCATCATGCTTATGAACGTCATATGAGCAGCAAAGATCTTTATTATGAAGTTGTCAAGTAACAAGCTTAACTTTGTCTGCCAGGTTTTTAATCTCAATTTGTCTGCTCCTCTAAACCTCCCCTAGATTGCCATGAAGAATTTTGTCGTTTCTGATTTATATTAACTGCATATGCACTTGTAAAAAGAAAATATGCTTTTAAAAAGATGCCAGATTTTTTTTCCCTAATTATAAGTAATGGAAATACATACTTGTTAAATTCTTAAAATAGTCTAGAAAACCTTAGAAAGGTCATTGGCTCTTCTACTCAAAATGTTCTGGTTTTCATTTAGATTAAATCGCCAGATGTTAAAGCTAAGTGTAGATCTAAACCATGAGTTTTGCCCTGGATTTTCTCCTACATATTGCCTCTAATATATCTAGAGATGGTTGAAATTTTTCTCATACACAGGACAGTTACAAGCCCTCAAAATAGAACTTAAAGGCAACTTCTCTATTAAAGAAGAAACGCATTTCTACTCAGACCAGAAGACAAATTTTAGTCAATACTTTCTGAGTTGCAGAAGGGTTGAGACATATTTAATCTACGAAGCCTCAGGCAGAACTTTGTGATGGTATGTGCAGCAATGTAAATACAGACAAAGAGATTTCAAATAAAATCTTCACTTTTTTGAGGTTTCAGAAAAGCCATGGAGAAGGGGACTCTTCATTTAATTATGTACAACCTCAACATCATCCACCACATTTTTCTTTGTTACCTTATCACTTGTCACTACTATCTCCTTCACCTTGCTGCCTGACAAGTGACTCTTGCACATCAAATCACTGTGTGCTTAAGTTTTCCCCTAAATGTTGTTTAACTTCCTTAGAAAGTCTAACTCTACATTTTTTAACTTAATTCTCATTCAAATCTAGACATAGGTATTTTCCTGTGGTTTGGGGTGGATGCTTTTGTTTGGCTATTGAGGAATATCAATGGCAGATTATCAATGGCTTGTTATGCTCTAGCTTTGCACTCCTTCAGGCAATTTTCCCTGTAGATGTCAGGGCTCTCACTGTGGCCAGACTGGATTTTTATTTTTTTTTTCCAGGAAGACTCCATTAGGAACTGAATTCCTTTAAATGATTATCTCATTTTACAGATCTCCAGTTTTATAACATGACTAATTCGTTCTCACTCCAATGTAACAGTAATCTCATCCTAAAAGCCAAGGAGATTCCGTTCCTGAAAACTGTCTTACGGTTTTAAAGGACTACATAACTTTTAGGAAGACTGTTTCATTAATAATTTACTCCTATGGTTTCTGTCTTTTCTTTCAGAGTTATAGTCATTGTCTTTTATACTTCAATCTTTTGCTTCTCTCTTCCTTTTAAGTTACCTGGGTGAAGGAAGAAAACTCATGAGGTTATTAGATGATAGATTAGAGATGTAGATGTGGTGCTTCGGGACATGGGTTAGTGGGTTAGGTGGTGTGGGTTGACGGTTGGACCTGATGATCCTTGAGGTCTTTTCCAACCTTAATGATTCTATGATTACTAAACTCCACCTAGAGCTGTCTATTCTGGAAAGGATCAGACATCAAGGTCACCTTTCTAAATTTTGTCCACTGTGAATTATATAACGAACAGAGTTTAAGACATTTCAACTTTTAGTCATCGTATTTAACAAAGTGCACATCTTTGTACCTTTAAAAATGCATGTAAAGTTCCTGATGTTTTAAAAGTATCCTAATTATATATATATTCATTAAAAATTCAAATCAAAGAGAAAAAAAAAAGGTTAGATTAATTCTTGAGAACTCAGCTCCAGTGTTTTATCATGGATAAATCTATATGTCATCTAATGGAGAGAAATAAGGCACATCTAGAAAGTTGAGGAGTTTGTGGAAAGCAGTAGCTGAGGATCTTGAAAAGTAAAAAGGAAGATTCTAACTTTTAAAGAAAATCTAAAATCTCTCTGCTAAGCTTTAAAATATATGTAAGAATGTATAAGCTTCAATGAGCATTTAAGTTTAGAATTCCTTCTTAAAATATACATAACTTTAATTTAAAAATAGAAATTGGAAGTCTGGGACAGCCAATGAATAGTAAAATACTGTGGGGGTTTTTTTGCAAGATGAAGTTTTTGCTTTAGCGTTATTTCTTGTCACATTGACCTGTGAGCTAGTTTACACTCAGCTAAAGGAAGTAGTGTAAGCCTGCCAAAGAGGATGGCATGAGACAATCCATGATGGACAGTTGTGGAAGAACATGTCCTTGAAGAGAGTTCCTTGCCAATCCAGTTGGCCAATCCACGGTGAAATGGGGACATTTACAGTAAATCTTTGATTCTCTCTAGTCATTCTCATAAGCTATTTCTCTGTCAAGAATGCAAGGAAAGGGATGGGATGCTCTTCAGCCTTCACTAATGAAGAAGAAGCACATCTAAGTGTCACCAGGGATTGGCTATCTTCTCTCCTTCCAGATGCAAAACCGAAGAGCTGCCCAAGCTCCAGCTGTCACCACCATGAGTTCCCAATTCTGCAGGTGGACTGAAGGCAAAGCTCTTGTGTCGGAGCTGCTCCTTCAAGGCTGATGGGTGATCTGCCTTCTGTGTCGTTTGGATGGAAGGATTTGGGTTTCTCTCTTTGTACAAGGTGGGAACAGATTTACATGTACTATTTTGCACATGCTCGGCCCTGGGAAACAATCTAAATACTGTTTTCAGCCAGTTGTCTGCACTAAATAACCCCTCCGCTGCCTTTGAAATATGCTTATAAATGTAAATCAATTCTGAGCCTGGAGTCTCCGCTCCTTGATAAGAACACATTTTTCATGTTGCAAACATATTGTTGAGACTCTTGAGGCTGAATCCTTGTCTGCCCGCCAACATCTGGGGTATCATTTTTTAAGGCAAACATTCCAGGTCATTATAAACTGCACTAATCTCCCTTGTTGAAATTTACATTTCTAAAGCAAAGAGGGATCATGATGCATTTGTCCTGCCACATGCTATGGCATTTAACCAGGAGGTTAATTCATTGATTGACTTACCGCCTCTCTTCAGCCTGCTTTGCTACTAATCTTCCATACAAATGGGGTTACGGAATAAAATTTAGATTTACCAGTATAAACAAAGCGTACAGCCACCCTGCTAGGATGTAAAACCTAGGGAATTCAGAGGATAAGAAGAAAACAGCATAGCTGAAGAGGCAGTAAAATTAATGGTAAAATCCACACGCTGAAAATGGCACAAATTAGAAGGAACAAACCGAGGAAAATAAACTTTTAGTTTCCAGCAGCCAGGGCTGACCACAAAGGCATAGGGGATGGAGAAGAGAGCAACTTGTCCCCTCCACCATGTAATCTGTGTCCACCTTGGCTGCAGATCCCCCTTCTTGAGGCATCTGAAATCCATGAGCAACGGGTAGGGTTGATGGTGCCCCTCTTCCACGAGAAGTCCACAAGGGCTTGAAGACCCCCAAAGGACACCACTGTGACCCAACGAGGTGGCTGCTCTTGCTGAGCTGCCATGGCTGTAATGGACAGAAATTTGCACCAGGTGGCTTAAAACACCCAAAATGCACTAATCAAAAGAACAAAATTAAATAATCTCATTGCTTTGAACGCCTCCAAGCAAAAGCCCCCAGCTGAGAAGGTTTGCTTCCTGGAAAAAAAGCAAAAAAATAGAAATGCTGGGTTGATTTCTGACTCGGTTTCTCTGCCCACATCTCGTCCTGCACCGGTGCGGACTCTGGGGGAACTGTGAAAACCCAGCACCTCTTCACATCAGTCCCTTGGTGCTGTTGTTACAGTTTCAGAGCAGTTTCTCCCCTGAAGGCAGATCCTGTCAGTCTGTCTATCAGCCCAGCCACATGGGAATAACTTCTGATTATTAAAAATATCATCAGCTCATCAGCTGGGAGACACAGCGGGCCCCAGGGACTCTCTAATATCAACCAGCATGAAAAAAAAAAAATAGCAACTTTTGGCAAAAAGTGGCACAGGTTTTGCAATGTGCAGGAAATATTCCTTCACGTGTGCTGTGTTGGTTGTCGGTACCAGCCAGCTGTGCTGTGCCTTGCCTCGCTGAACCTCACTTCTCCTGAACTGAACCAAGACTTGCTGATGTCACCACGTGCACTGAATTCTCAGACTCGCAAAGTGTTCACTTTTGAACCCCCAAAGTGTAATGAAGCCACAGGGAGAATGCCCAGCAGGTTGTCCCACCACCCATCCAACCACAGGATCTCTGCAGTGATGGTGATGATGGAGGGAGAGGCCATGTTACATCATTTGTGTTGACTGGTGCTTTGACATGGTTTGGGAGAAAGGCTGGGATCTTGCCAAAACACATGGCATGAAGGTGTGAACAGGTGGGGCAATTAGCCTCCATCTCAATTAATGAATAAGAGTTAGGCAAAGCCCTTTTCCCCCTCTGTCTCCATTTTTTTTCTCTCTCTCCCATCCTCTGGTTAAAATGCTTTAACAGTCAAGAGATTTTCCCCAATTTTAAGGGAAAAATGGGCAAATCTCAGAAACAAAGGAAGAAATCTGTGGGTGAGGAGTTCAAGCTGCTTTTCAGAACGCACTGTGTTCTGACAGCAATCTCCTGCATTCTCTGGCAATGCAAATCTTCTTCTTGGTACGCGGCAGCAACCTCTATGGAAAAAGGCTTAGCGAGATGCCAACTTCAATCCACTATTTGCAAAGCATTCAGTCTTTTTGCAAAGAAAGCAATCAGTGTGCTTTGAATACAACAAAAGCGAATCCTTGCCAACTTAAACCTTTTGCCAGATGAGAAAGTGAGAAACCTTCTTTAATTTTAGTGTCTGTTGTTCTTTAGTCTGGGCAACATGTCATCTCAATTTTATATTTTTTCAGAAACATCAAAATTAAATTCCTTTTGCCTGTCTGTACCTTATATTCTAATAAAAGTGCTTTACTGACAGAACTCTGTCTCAGACAGTAAGCACACAGTTGCCTATTAAGGCAATCTTTAAAAAAAGAGAGAAAACTGAAAATATTTTAGTGGAAAATAATTTTTAACAAAAATCACTACTTAGTCAAGAAAAGATTATTCAAGCAATTTTGTTTTCAGCTAATCAGAGAGTAAGATATCTTTTAAAATTACAGTATTTTGATGAAATTGTAAAGGGCTGGTGTTCACTGGTTTTGTAAATTACTTTCTAAAGAAACTGTAGAAAATTATTATGTAATGAAAGTTTTCCCCCTTAGTTTAAAAAGAGAGTAAGCCAGGGGGTTATCACGGATTGACTACCACAGTCATCTTCCCTGAAAAATATTTATTCAATATTTGTCTGTTTTTCATTCTTTGACTGAAGTCAGTCCCACAAAACCAAAACACAAAGTTGAGGGACATTGGGACTTGGACAAGAAAAATAAAAGCGAGAGTATCTTGTGATCTGCTCTACTTAGAAATTAAATGGATTGTTCTCTATTTTTTATTAGTGTGTCTGGACAATTTAGACTTTTTGGGAGAATACCAAGCCAGAGGTATTGAAAATGTTCCCAAGACACAACAGGGTAATTGAAGTTGAGATGTCCTATTTACTGTTCTCTTGGAGAAGCTGAACTTTTCTGGCTGATTTGTCTTTTGTTCTTTACTGTCACCACTTAAGTGGTAAAGGCTGCATCCTAAATGTGCATAGCAGATCCCAAAGAGCACGTGAATTTAAATAGTGGGAGTAGGGAAGGTTTAAAGGCAAAACGTGTAGATGCGGCAACACAAGGAATAAATAACAACCCCAGGACAGACTCCAGAGAAGGAGCATTAATGGAAACTTTTCTTTCCTTTCTTAAAGACCTTGTTAGTATTTTAGAAGGTAAAGCCGTCAAGGCTTCGTCACATAAGATGTCCAAGGAAAGCAGAGATTTTTTAGGTTAGAAAATGCACTTTGTTTTCCCTTCTATTCTCAGGGTAAGGATTACCCTAGATCACAGTTTGTTGCACTTTCTGCTGTAGAGTTGGGTCTCTTGCGGCTTACTGGGGAATATATTTTCTGAAACAAAAAGCTTTTCCTTTAAACAAAGTGTAACATGACTTTCATCCAGCTGACAAAACACGACAGAGAACATTTTCAGTAGTATGTGGGAGTGGGTTTGGGGGCTTCTGTTTACATTCGAGAATTACTCGAGGTGATGAATCAAGCTCCCGGCATCCAGTTTTGTCAGGACTTTATGATCTCTTTTTCTTTGCATAATAATATTTACTCTCAGAGTGCCCCCAACTACAGCCTCAAAATGTCAGCACAATGGATAAATTTCCTGCACAAGTTACAACAGATACTTCCTTTTTCTCCACACCATGACGCTGTGGTTTCTGCCTCAGATTCCTTTCCATAGCTCTCCTCCTACACTCACTTTTCCCCTGCACAACTTCCACAGAGTTATTCCTCATTTCTGTCAGCCTGAATTAATGTGTACTCAGGAACAGAAATATTATTAAACATTTTTTTGCAAATACCATGGCCAGCTTGTTTATTATATTTAAATAAGAACAGATTTTTTTCCAAATTTGCAACCATGTCTTGGTATTCACTCATGGTATATTAATAAAATATGTTTTCTTGCTTGCAGTCACTGTATGCCTTCTAGAGGGTGTTCCAGCAACAAACGCACATCCAGCTATGTTCATTAAGTGAAGCAAAGAAAACCTGACAAATCAGCCAAGCAGGGACTTTTCAGTGGCACTTGTCAATCCATGCAGCTTTGAATCCTGATCGTTGTTGGTTCCCCTAGTCCAGCTGAGGAAATGCACTCTGTGCCTTTATGAGGGTTTCTTGGGAAGTGGTCACCACAGTGCCTGCAGAGCTTGGGTTTTGTGGAACCAAAGTGATGACCTACCCTAAAACCTTCTGCTTGACCCCTGCTCTCCTTGCCCTGCAGTTCCCAGCACAAGATGCCACTGTCTGTGGAGAAACAAGCCCATTGTGTCACTCAGCATCCTTCTCTCCTTGTTCTGGGGACAAGGATGTGCGTCACCGACGACATGGGACCTGGGACCATGTGGTGGCCCACCTGTCAAATTACCAGGTCCTTGTGCCATAACTGTCCTGTGTGGTACGTGACATGGGTAATGTGGACTGGATTTGGTGGTGTTACTGCTGCAGTCGTTGACACACGTCCCATTGACTTGATTTGGATAAGGCTTTAGTTTGAAAAGAAGAAAAATTAATCCAATTTTCAGATTATCAGAAAAAATATTATTCACCTTAAATGCTAATAAAAATTTACAGAAACAAATGCCATGCTGAGTCCAGGCAAGATAAGCAAAGTCATTGTATTGCAACAAAGAATATATATCCAATTTTATAAATAATACAGCATGTGTTGTTATTATTGTTGTTAGCACTGAAAGAAAGAGGGAGAAAAAAGAAAAGATCATATTATATTTCTTAATGTTCTAATGAGTCCTGACTAATAGTTTATTTCTTCGCAGGTTAGAGCATTAGTAAGAGGGTAACCTTCTAGTTGGTTATTTGTCAGGAATACAATCTTTATCCTACTTGTTAGAATAATTAATACTTATAAGACTGTGATTATGTTATATGCTAATCCCAAATAACTATTGCAGGAATTCCCAAGGGCAATATCCTCAAAACCCCCCTGTTCTATTTAACTAAACTATAAGAATGTATAAGAATGTAAAGAAATCATATATTCAAAACTCGGCCCTTTATGGATAATATGATCCTTGAGGTCTTTTCCAACCCTAGTGATTCTATGATTCTATACAGTCTTTGTCCTGAACAGGAGAACAAGATCAGACATTATTTTTCGTAGGAAAGGAGATCTCAATTGAGATTTTAGATAATCTGGAGCGAGTCAAAATATAAAGAAGGGACCAGCTACAGGCTCTGGACCCATCCTGGGCTGTGTGGCAGAACCCGAGCAGCAGTAAAGTCATTTGATTTGTGCATTTGTTCCACTTTCTCTATCAATGGTGTCCAGTGCAACATGATGGCAACTGGAATTGTGACAGTGTCTTCTTGAACATTTCGCTTCTCCTCTACAGCTAGTACTCAACTACTATTTTACAAAACCTCTACCTGTTTCCTTCCAAACTGTCAGGATCAACCTCGTTATGCTTCCTTAAACTTAACAGAAATAAAGTGAATAAGTTCTTGGAATAAAGAGTGAAAATAATATCATGTTTTATAAAAACAGTTACAGTCCTGCCATCCACAAAATGATAGCATTAAGTAACTGGGCAAGTGTGGCTCCTTATTAGAAACTGTAATACATCTCCTAAATGAAAACATGTGGTGCTAATGGCTTTAAAGCCTGCTTTATTTTCTTGTGTTGGCAGCTCCTCCTCCTTTAGCTCAGCGTAGATTTGGTATTTCCTAAGAACCTCAGGTGTTAGGGGAAAAAAAGCATTTTTATTTGTACAGTGTTTGTCATGGTAAAAGCACAGGAAGGCGTTGTTTCAAGGTCAAAAATATAAACAGAATCTCTTGTGGAAACAGACAAATGCAAATAGTTGACTTTTGAGGAACATTTCCTGCAGGGTAACCAACTCACCTGCAGCGATAATGGGGCCAATCCATGGACTTGTGTTCACTGTGTAGGCTTCCAACCTTTGCCTTGACCAAGGAACAGGTTTGGAGGTCAGCCAAATTTTGCCTTGACCCTGGAAGAGGGTTGGAGGCCAACCAGCCACCCAAGAGCAATGCACACCAAACATTGGAGCTAGCCCACGAAGAGCAACGCTGCACACACCGTGCCACTGATGAAAGATTTTATTGCAAGTCGCCTGGTAATGAATATTTTCTTTAGAGGCCCATCAGCTGAATTTCCTTAGTGTGTGAGAGTCTCAGCTTTCTATTAGAAAGAAGTTCGTTTCTTGCTCACATGGCTGGGAAGACAAACAGGAAAATGAAATAGAAAACCCATGGATAACAGAGAAACACAAGCTCCAGAGAAAGCCCAAATGTTTTGTTTTAATTAGTCTCACATTTCATAGGATTGGACTCACATTTTTCAATACATGGGATTAGCAGCAGTTCACATGCAATATATAATATTTTTTCTTTTAATTAAACCTGAATTAACTGAAAACATAGGATTTCTTATGTGACCAAATGTTTTCTAGAGATTTTCTCTTTTCTGGCAGATATGCCATGATCCAAGAGTGGATAACTCCAACCTTATCCAGGAGCACTCAGTGTCAGAGGTCTGAAGCAGTATCTTTACCAAATGAGATCTTTTATAAAATTTAAGATGCTTTCCTGGATTTTTTTTTTAATTTTTTTAGCTAAAAAAAAAAGTCCAATTCTGCATCTGTTCTTTTTTTTTTTTTTTTTTTTTGGATAGTGTTGTTATTAGTAAGAGACTTGCACTGTTATTTTCAAGAGGAATTTGTTGTACTATATCTCCATGCTAGGTGATTGAGATCCAGTTTAATCCATTGCTTGTGGAAGAAAATCCAACTAGAATTTTAATAAGATGAAGCAAATGTGAATTACTTTGCTGCTTCTAAGTGGACTGCACAGTGGTCCAAATTAAAAAAAGTCTTTGAAAGTTGACTTGGAACTGCTGCTACTAGTCTGATTCTATTCATCCATCCAAAATACTGGATTTTATTGACATTATCAAGTACAAGGCTAATGTTTCTTGCACAGAGGCAAGCAGCAAGCAGGAAGCCAACTTCCACTTTAGGGAGGGGTTCTGTAAGGGACGAGAGGTCAATTTTTAACAGATGGTTTTGTTTATTTACATCTCAGCAGCCCTTTCTCGGCTTTATTTGCATTTATTGCAGGGGTTCTGTCTGTGGTTCAGGGATTGCACTGGAGCTGTGATGGTGCATTATAACCAGCGCTGACCATCCTGTTTGTCAACCAAATGACAACAGGCAGCCTTCACGGTGCTTCAATTTCAGAAGCATTTACTGCTGGATCTCTCCATCATCAAACACATGCCAGCTCCCAGCAGCGTAGGACCACCTGGAGCATGGTAGCATCAGAGTGATTTAACAGCCTGATCAGAACCTTTTCAAATGACAAGTGGCATTTGGAGGAAGCAGGACGTGCAAACTTCACCCAGCCTTTCCAATAAAGCACATTTCCAAGCATTTCCCTGGTTTTCAGCACGCCATAACTTCCAGACTAGCTGTGGCTAGAAAATTGCCAGGAACTGCAATCTTGCTGCCAGAAGAGCAATTGTACCTGTTAAATGCTATGAGAACTGAGCCAAAGAGGGGAGCAGCCTCTCCCTGGCAGGTGCTAGAGTTGGGTTATCCAAAGTAGCCGAGGATCTTGTTCTTCTAAAAGGAAGACATTTTCTTCCAGAAGTTGCAATGATCTTTTGACTGGGATCTTTATACAACTGTCTGCCAAGGATGACATGGTACCAAAACCCCTACTGAAACAGCACTGTGATTAAAAAGTCTCAGAAATTGGGAAACGCCAGCAGCAGCCCATACGTGTGTTTGTGTGTCCAAGTGTGTAGAGGCTGTGGGACACCCTAAGCAGCAGCTGCCTCTTCCACTCCATGTTAGCACAACAAGCACAAGCCTTAGTCCTTTCGTGTCATCCCTGGCTATAAATAATAGCAATACACAATAGAAACGACAATGTCTGAATCATTACAAGGATATCTAGAAAGGATGGAATAGTTTCCATAGGAATTAATGCGGCATCTTGAAAACTCTTGAGTATTTCAGCAACGCCAGCCCGAAGATCACTTATTTTTTCCTTAAAGACTCGAAATAAATTTTGTAGTTTTGGAAAATGACTTTTTTTTATAGCTGCACTGGAAAAAAACTCAGGACAAATGGTAATTTTGGCTTTGTTTTATTTTTCATGTAGAGTATGTTATTTTCACTAGGGAGGCAGATGATAAGTACAAGGATATCAGACTGTATTTTAGTATTATGACTGATAATAATCTTTTCTTTACTGCATGAGAGCTTCCTCATGGCAGTTAAAAAGAGCCCTGGTACAACATTTCTTTCACTGGTTTTCTTTCATGAGAAGGTAGAAGCAACCGCTTGGGTCATCAAGTCCCATCCCATGTAATGCAAAGTAGCCATATAAATGGATTTTTAGTTCAGAAAGGTCCCTAAAACCCCATCTGAGGTGACCTGCACCCCACAGACTACACCACCTATCCCAGCAACACATTCAGGACCTCAACATAAAGGTCATGTTATAAAGTACCCCAGGGAGAGAGAAGGAATGATTTAGGAAATTCCCAGTTACTCTCGTTCCCTGCAAGAGCAACCGTATTGATGTTGGATAAAATTCCCAAACGTGTATACTAATTTCCATATATTTTAAGTATGTTCCTGAGTTTTTCTTTCTACATTTATTTTTTTCCCTGGATGAGCAATCTGTCATATTCCCGTCTTTTCTCATTTATGCATCAGGAAATGCCTTGTTTTTAAAACACCAAGATCTCAAGGCCCTATAAAACTTTGATGAGACATGTTCTCCTGGGGGTGAGAAGATTCAATATTTCACCTGAAAGTGCCTCTTCTATCAAAACTAGGCTGCTTCAGCCTATCAACTCACATGGCCGAGACAGCAATCCACGCTTTCTGTTTGAATTTTCTGGCTGGCAAGAACAAGTTTCTGGCTGTGGAAGCATCCCTCCAGCAGCTGCCAAGCGCCTTCCCACTCACCGGATGGCTCCCAGCAGATGTGTTGGATGGACATCTGTTTGCTCAGGACCTGCTGAGCTCTGACCTTCCTCCAGCACGTGGTGGGACCACCACGAGGGAAACACCTCCCGCAGCTGGGACTTTCTGCTCCTGCAAAGTGCCAAGCCCCCACAGACCAAGGGAGTGGGCTTCGTGCCATTCCACCCTCGCACACTAGTAGAGAAGAAAGAAAGTGTCCTTTCACCAAAGGAGGACCAGGTCAGAGCTTTTCAGAACTTCCCAGGAGCTTCTGTTCCTCTCCATGGATGACTTTGGCACTGCCCCACCTTCTCCTGTGGTCCCTGCATACCCCGTAGAGCACATCTGGGGTTCATCTCCAGGAGGGATACACGTGCTGATAGGAAATGATGCAGCATCGTCACCTCTTACCCAACATGGGACTTGTCCATACGTAGCATCCAGGCTGGCAGTCACGGGGGAAAACTGAGCTCCTGTTCCCAGACCTTGGAAACCCACCTTCTGGTTCTGCCCACTGGATTCTATTCCTTTCAGTGATTTTTCTTCTTTTCAGTGGATTGCCAGTAGAATTGTTTCCCAAGCAATAATTACAAGGCCAAGAAGACACATCTCCACAAAGCGCATCCCAGCATGCATAAATGTATCTGAGGGCAGAAACAGACCCTGCAGATCCTGCGCTTTGCTACTGCCTGTGCCTGGAGGAGTGGCATACAGAGGAATCCTCTTTTTCCTTCTTTTACTGTGATTGCAATGTATCTTCTCATTTTTCGTTGCAAAGTCTGCACTGTTATTTTCAGAGTGGAACGTCAAGTGGTTGAGGTTGAAATACTGTCTTATGATCTTGATTGAATTTTTGTTTAATCTTTAGCCAGTAAGAAATCCTTTGAAGTAACAGAACTGTGCTTCTCTGCAGGTCGATCTGGACACACAATGATCAGAGATAGATGGCAGACAAAAGTACGGGAGCAGAAATCACAGATTTGCTGCTAGATACCTGACAGCTCTGGATAGATACTCTGCTCAGGTTTTGGCTTTAGTTTCATTTGCTTCACTCTTGCTCCAAAGAAAGGAGCAACAGCGCAAGGACTTTGCTCCATTAAGTCCCTACTAATACTGGCCTTAGACCGAGAAGCAAAATCCTTACTGACAACCAGCTAAGTTGGGGTTTTGTCTGCCCAGAGCCCTGCTTCAAAGCATTTCCACAGCTCATCACTCTGAGAAACCTTCCTGCTACTCCTCCTGCTTAGCAGAGCTCCAGGCTGGGACCACCAAAGCAAGACCCAGCTCCGGCTTAGGCGAGGGAGGGGATGGTTGATGTGGAGCTGCTCAGCTCCACTCATCCCTTGCCGTCCCTGGGTCACAGTTCTCTTCCCATTGGTGGGGTGGTGGGTGGCAAGGGTTTAACTGGAGCATCACGTGCAAAGGGAGAGGAAAAAAACAGGTCATAAAGCTTGTAAATGCAAAAAGCACAACAAAGAGCTGGTGCTCTGAGGAAATTATGGCTGGGTTTTCTGGGAACTGTTGGGGTTAGGGGAGCAGCCTGCCAGTAATGCCTCTTCTCTCATTTCCATCCCTCACCGAGGACCGTGGTGCCCATCACACGGGAGGATGCAATCTGGTTTTGCCTTTCCCTTGGGCTGCCTTGCACACTTCAAGAAGGAGAAAATTTCCCCTATGCAAACCAGAGCATTAAAATGCAGAGGGGAGCGCAAGGGTTCAGCTCTGCTGTGCATGGGTGAGTTTCACCTAATTTTCATGCTGGAACAAGCTGAACACAATTTTTTTCCCCAAATATATTCAATAAATTATAAAAACAAGATAGTAGGTGCTGGAAATAAGTGTTGCTGCCCCTTACAGTCCTATTCAAATTGCCTTTACCACGTGAAATGATTTTTCAGCTGCAGTGAACATAACTATATGTACATTTTCGGCATCTAGGTTTCCTATTGTGGCTCACTCAGAGATTTTTTTATGTAATATTTTCTGGTTTTGCATCTCCATGTTTATGTTTTCCTTATCCTAAGCATGGAATAACTTTGAAAGACTGTAATTCAAGGAAAAAATATTCATTATGCATTTATATTTAGGGGATATTAATTATACTGAAGTTATTTGGGGGATATTCATTATCCTGAAGATTTCATCAAGTGGCATCTTGAAGAGAGGCACGGTACAAGTATTTGCACCAGCTTAACCTGCAAAGCTGAGCCCACCTTATTTGTGTTACTGCTGCTCATTAAAACTGGGCTGGTGTGAAAATGCTTTGAGCACAACCAGGAACCAGCTCAGCTTATTCTGAGGACTTGTGTGATCTGCAGAGCAGAAAATCTGCAGCATGTGTCTAGAAATCAGTCGCTATGGGGAAAAGTAGGACAAACATTAGGAAAACCAGGCCTGAATGGGGCTAAATAAAAGCGGGGTATTTCTTCTTGGGAGGACTGACAATAAGTTATAAATTCCTCTAGTAAATTAAAAGTTTTTTCCTTTTATGCACATGGCAGATATTGTCACATCAAGTCAATCAGAAGGCCACCTAAAAGACTGCGTGAAGTAATGCTGAAAGTTCCTGTAGCTATGTTAATATTGCAAAGCACCTGCATTAATATTGCAAAGATGTCACAGGGAAAACTTGAGGTGCTGCAGTGGTAGATGATGCTGTTAATCACAGCACCAACTACGCTATCTAAAAGCCTGGAACTTGGTATTTGCTGTGGAAATTAAAGTTATTCCAGAGTGCTGTGTAATTTATAGATTTCTGGTCTTATGAACTATTAATACAGCACATTCCCTTCTTTTTTCCATAGCCCCAGTGAGGTAGCAGACATCTATTTTTGAAAAGCAGATCTACTTTAGATGTTTATCAGGAAAAAGAAGAAAGAGGCTGGCTATAGAGGAGAAGCATGCAGAATTATGCTTCCTGAACAATGTGTGTGTTTCAACATATAAAAAATGATAAAAACCCAACACTTTATTAGTTCTTGGCTTAACAACCAGTTTCTGGCTACCTTCACAAAGCTCAGTGAAAAGCTCCATGTACTAAAAATCTCAGGGTACTGTTCAAGCTACTTATTCCAATCTGTTCCATTCCTCATGTTCCCCTTTGCCTTGTCCTTTTAAAGCAATCATTTCAGCAGAAAACTGGTTAGTTCCTTGCAGCAGAGGAATTTCTCCCCATGCCTATACACCGGCCCTGCCAAGCTCTCTAGACCATCCTTCCCTTTTTCCACCTGGAGCTACGTGTGGTCTCCTGCCCCTTCACCAGCTGGGTTTCCTAAGGAGCTTTCTATTTTTATTCCAGTGCAGAGTTACCTCATGAGACAAGGAACTTTTGGTGATTTTTTTTTTTTCCTGGGGAAAACATAGTCATTAAAATTTTCTGAGTCCCAGGGAAGGGCATCAGCTGCAAGATCATCTTCCTTTAGGTTTGATGACTACAACCATGAGCTGGGTGTTTTATTGTCTGGGGAAAACCCGTGATAAAGCATTCCTGAAAATAAAGAAAATGTGAATAATGGAGAATATGCAACTCTTCTGTTGAAAAATATTCCTAAAAGCAACAACAGATTTTTCAAACACTCACAGCTGAGGGCACTCCAAATTTTAAAGATTTACAGTCTATAATTTTTTAGATACCTGTCAAGACAATGATGAACAGTGGACACTTCTTGCTACTTCGTTCCTTTTACAGTGGGAGGACCAAATCACCCTGGCACAAGCCTACAGTTTCTCTAAAATAAATCACTTTACACCCGCTCCTGCTAGGGCTGTGCTCAGAGCCTTTCATGTCTCTGTCCCAGCTTCTCCAGTTCTCCAGCACTTCAGTTTCTGAAATTCACCACATCAAAATTCCCAAGTTCCTGGCTCTGCCAGCAGTTGACTTCAGCAAATCCTGACTCCTGCGGTGCTGGATACCTACGGCTTCTGCCTCCTGAGGTTTTATCATAGTTGTGTGAGTACACTTATGCTGGTCCAAGTGCTTTGAACCTTCTGGCTTCAGAAGCGCAGAATTTTCATTGCTGGCTGAATTGTTCTGTTTCAAATACCTGTCTTAGCTCATGCTGTGCTGCCTTCGGACCCCCAGCCTTTAATTACACAGCAACGCATACCTACCAGGGTGTTCATCGAGTAATATACACTTCTATAGCACATATAGGAGAAAGGAAAACTATTGAAAATCAGCTTAATGTAAATTTATAAATACAGTACCTCTCAAATGCAGTGTTACAAAAGCTCAGCCGCAGCTAGGGCAGGACTGCTCTGCAGCACCACCTGCTGAAATGCAATGCACTTTGTAATTCAGTTTCAGAAAGGCACATATTCACTCTTCAATCAGGCCAAACGTCACATACACTTAAGTTTGGGTTGGGAAAAAGTGTTCCAGGATCCACCCTGGGCTGTATGACACAGCAACGTCAAGGACTGACTCATATGCACCTGTTTGGAAGGTGTTATTTAAATACAGAGGGTTTTTTCAGTCTAAGAAACTTTTTTCCATGTTCTGATAGTTCTACTGAAGCAAAAGATGCTACAACACCACTGAGTTTGGAAATACCACTGTGAGGCAACACGGAACTTGGCAAATATTGTTTAATGATGCCATAAATACTGACCTGACTGCTTGTTGTTCAAGTCTCGCAGAAGGATTTTTCAGTGGGGGTGAATCGTTTGTATGTCCTTTTCCAGCTAATGGATAACTGAACAATACACTGAAACAATAAATGTGAGGAAGTTGGGCTTATGTTGGCCTGTTGCAATAAGGAAGCGGGGTTTTAATTTGGTACCTCCAGAATCCATGTTAGTGGCATCAAGCTTTGAGAAGGGATTTGTATCGGCGGGATGGATCAGAGTGACTTTGAAGGTGGGGTCTACCCCAGTCCTGGTAGGCTCATGGAGGAGAGAGAAGGGGGATCATGCTGCCAGTGACTCTACGTTAATAACATCAATGCCATACCAAGTGTAAACTGTAGTGCTGAGCATGTTTTGGTCTTTTCCCTAATTCTCCCAGTGCTATTTGTGTTATGGAATCACAGAATCACAGAATGGTTTGGGTTGGAAGGGTCCTTAAAGCCCATCCAGTCCCACCCCCTGCCATGGGCAGGGACACCTCCCACTAGCCCAGGTTGCCCAAAGCCTCATCCAGCCTGGCCTTGAACCCCTCCAGGGATGGGGCATCCACAGCTTCTCTGGGCAACCTGGGCCACTGCCTCACCACCCGCGCAGGGAAACACTTCTTCCTTGAAATTTTATGTTGAGTTATGTATGTGTTTGTGTTATGTAGCAAGAGAACCGCTCGCCCTGCACCACCAGGTGCCATTCGGGGGAAATCTCTGATAAAAACCTTTTGTGAGCAGACCTCTCATAAACCACAAGCCAGTGGAGGAGGCTTTGCCCACCTGGCTGCAGTCACCATCAGACATGTCACTCCTTTCCCCCCTGGTTCCTTTTGTTACCTCCTGGGTGTCCGTCGCTGTCACAGGGCAGCAGAGCTGGGTCTGCCCATTGCACTCCAGCCTTTCCCTCTGCAGCTGAATTTCCAGCTATGCCCTGCCCTCTTGTGTTATGCTGCCGGCCTAATAAAACTTCATTTCTTGCTGGTCCTACACGCTTGGAAAATAATTTCCATCTGTTACACATCCTTTGGACTGGTGTCCTGCTCTTGGATGGGTCCTCCCATCTGGAGGATACCTGAGAAACCTCCTACTGCCAACCTTTTTTTTTTCCTAGCTGTAAATGCTGTATTTAGCCTCTCTTTCAGATTCTTAATTGAGTCAAATACCTCCTGTTCTTATCTTAGCCCTTCCCCCTCAAAAATTGCTCTATTCCCGTCAATGTAGTTTGCTCTTTCCCAAGCCCAAATGAAGCATTGGACTCTGTTGTACCAGCTAGGCAGAGGAAAGCGAGGAACCTACTTTTTGGGGGAGCCCATCACCGTTCCTCCTGACTCTGAGGTCAGACCTCCCAGCAGACGAACAAGCCAAGTCCGCGGTGAGCTCAGCCAACACCTTTCCAGTCAAGCCAGCATAGTTTCCCCAGGTTATATCATTATTTTCCCTTTCTAAGCCTTTTCAGATGGAAAAAAAAAAATCCATTTTTTCTTTTCATCTGACAGTGTTATATCTCCTTCTGCTCATATCTCTGTCTGCTTTCTTTTATTTTTTGGCTACCTTGCTTGTTTTTTTTCTTTCTTCAGTGCAATTTTGCCCCTTCAATTTGTCTCACTGCTCCAGGATTTCATTTGACTCAACTGCAGGATTTCTTCCCTATTTTCCCCCTTCCTCCATCCCTTTCTGTACTTGTTGCATCTCATCCTTTCCCTCCTCACCCTGCTGTAGTGTTACACTGCCCCAGGTGCCCTGTTCTTATCAAAGGACAACAGTTTTCTTTGCTTTCTATCCCTGATATCAACTTCCTAGAGGAGGAGTTAACACCTGTAGACCCAATTAACCGCTCAGGTAAATGGGACCAACTGTGCAGGTGTCCTGGGTTAAGTAGAGAGAGGTTTTTTTTTTCCTTTTCTTCATAAATAGCTAGCAAGAGGCTGTGTTTTGGATTTGTGCTCAGGAGAAAGGCTGATAACCGATGTTTTGTTCTGCTGCCAAGGTTGGCAGACAAGCAAAGAGACACAGTCCAGCTGCTAGCCTGAGATTTGCTCTTAGGTTAAGATTGAGAACCAGGCTGACCAATTATTTATTCCATACCATGTACGGCATACCCAGTATATGGGTGAGGACCCTTCCAGGAGATCGCTCTGATTTGCTTCCCTTGGGCTCTGGATCATCTCGCTTCGGGTGCCTGCATTCGCTCTCCCAGGGCCTTCCCCCCCCCCGCCCCCAAGCACTCGGGTCAGCTCTTGGCTTCGGACGCTGAAATCGTTATCTCCATTCCGTGAGTTCTGGGATCCTCCCTCTCTGGGGGGATCATTAGCTGTGGCCAGGTGGTCGTTTTTCTCCCGCTTTGGTCAGCTCTCGGTTCTGGGACGCTCAGGCTGTTATCTCCGTTCCGTGACTGTCTCCAGGAGTGGTGCACCGCCCTCCCAACCCCCCTTGGGGGAATCGTGAGTGTAGTTTCCGGGGATTGTTAGCCGGCAACAGGCTGACCCTTTGGTCATGAGGTGGGGGGGGTGGGGCAGTATCACTGTGTATCACATTGTGTATTTGCATATAGTATTATTTTCAATATTATCGTAGTTTAGTTATTAAATTGTCCTTATCTCAACCCATGAGTCCTCTTTGCCATCTACCTCTTTAATTCTCTCCCCTATCATTGGGTGGGGGCAGGGACTGTGTGAGCGGGTGTGTGTGGTTTGGCCCCCAGCCAAGGGCTAACCTGCCACAGCAGGACAGCACAGACGGCAGCCCTTGGGCTTATTCCTGGCCTGGCATGGCTTGGCTGGAAATATCCAAGTGTGTACTGTGCACTTGTCTGACTTATGGGTGCATTAAACAAGTCTATAAACCAAGAAAAATAAACACTGACATTTTAAATACAGTATTTTTTTTCCAAAAACTCATTTTTCCAAAATTTCCCTGTGGAAGAAGTCCCAGCTTGGTTGGCTCAGCTGTGAGCAACCACTGATGAATGATGTCTCATTCATCACACGTGTGATGCAGACAGCCCCAAATCCTTGGTCTCCAGGAAACTCAAAATGTTTGATAATTGGTATGCACTAGTTATAGCTTCATCAAAACTTAAACCCCATGTTGTTTGCAAGTCATCTGCAGCTTAAGCCTCCCTAGCCTAAAATAATTGGGAGCTGCTCTCAGGCTGGGTTTGTTCTTCCTCCACTGGGATGCTCTGAGTGTCAGCACACCCCTGACCTTTCCTCATTCCCCTTCATCAGCAGAGGAAGAGATCATTTTGTAAGTGTGTGAGACATATCCTGACTAAGGAAATAAATTGGAATTAGCCTGCTCTGCTTTTGATACTAAAGTACAGCGCTTGCCCATATTTTTGGGGGCATGGTGTCATGTGCAGCAAATTTTCAGTGCCACCACTGCCATGCAGTGAGTTGTTACCGCAGCATCTGCTACTTTAGTAACCAGACAGCAATTGTAAAGCTCTTAAGAGTTGTATTTTCAGCATTTTTCCTGTAGATCTCCCATGTCTGTGACCCATGACCAAAAGGAGAATGAGGAGGCAGGAAAGGGGGAGCATTGCAGGGTGCAGGATGCTGCTGCTGGGTTGGGGATTCAAACTGGAGATGAAAGGCATGGCTCTTCCGGAGGTGGGGAACCAGGTACCAGCTGCTCTCAGAGGCAACCAGGGGTGACGAACCAGTCACACCATTGGCTTGGGACTTCTCACTCCTGCAAGCACCAGAGGGGTCAAACTGCAGTCACAGTGATGCAGATGTGCACAGAAACCTTCCCCCCTGAGACATCATTGGTGAAAAATGCATTTGGTGGGTGATAGTGGGAGAAGGCAGATGGACAGCTGGGGATCCCAGCATCCCCAGTGCCCCACTGGGCACAGCCTGGGGGGGTGAGCGACCCCACCCCTGCCAGCCCAGCCATGGAGACACCAACACACCTACACCTGCTCAAAAGGGCGGCTTTTTCACCAGGTAAAAGGATGCTCAGAAATTATGGGGGTGAGGAACAGAAAGTGTGTCCTTCCACTGAAATGTGATGCGTTGATTACTCTTTGTGTCTCTACCAAATCTGCTAATTGTGCCTTAATATGTACACAGCAGGCCTCTAATTTCCAACAGCAGGTTTCAGCCTGGAAGTCCATTAAGCCCCTGCCATGCTGGCAATCATTTTAAGGGTCTTCCTATTGATGGAGGCTGCACAGAGAGCCATCAGAGTTTTCCCAGAAGCTGTGACTCAAAAGCAGCGATCCCTAGCAGGACACTGCCAAAAGTGGTGGAGGTGAGCATCCCTCCAGCCTCAGCCACTGATGACATCCTTCTCCTGATGCAAGCAGAGACCTGGTGTGGATGGAACTGTGGATCAAAGCCCTTAGCAGCATCTCTGCAAACTAGGATTCCCTGACAGCAGTTTGGCAGCTGCTCTGAGCTGGCTAATGAGTAACTAGAAGTCCTACTACAACCTGACCCCACAGATGCCCTCAGTGCAGAGGTATGTGTTGCATGGCGGTCTGCAACGGTGCTGGCAAAT
Source organism: Pterocles orientalis (assembly GCA_011057875.1). Lineage (NCBI taxonomy): Eukaryota > Metazoa > Chordata > Aves > Pterocliformes > Pteroclidae > Pterocles > Pterocles orientalis. Next base: position 782,528 of record WKFP01014989.1, on the reverse strand, counting down.
CCCTGTGGGGACGCTGCAGCTCCCCAGGAGGGATGGCAAGGATGAGGCTGTGGGGAGCTGGGGGTTAGTCTCTTTTCGAAAGTAACAAGTGATAGGATGAGAGGAAACAGCCTCAAGTTGCACCAAGGGAGGTTTAGGTCAGATATCAGGAAAAGCATATTCACTGAAAGGGTTATCAATCAGGCTGCCCAGGGCAGTGGTGGACTCACCATCCCTGGAAGTGTTCAAAAGACGTGTAGATGTGGTGCTTAGGGACATGGTTTAGTGGTGGACTTGGCAGTGTTGGGTTAACAACTGGACTCGATGACCTTAAAGCTCTTTTCCAACTTAAATGACTCTATGAGCCTATGATGCTGGGGCTGTGCACAGTCAGTGCTTCTCCACAGGCTCCCCAGATCTTGGGATGCACTGAAAATTTTTTTGCTGTGGGCATCGGAAGAGAAGTAGGAATTATTTTTTCTTTTTGCATCTGGCTTTTCTCTTTTCAGCAGGAAAACAAAACAAAACAAAACAAAATAAAACAAACCCAAACCAAACCAAAAAACAACCCGCCTGCAGGTCCACGGCATGCAGTATTGCTCACACTGACCACACGATGGTACTGCAACACAAGCATTACTGTTCGAAACCACAGCTGCTCAGCAAACGCATCGCTGAATATCCTGTGCTGGGGAGGGGGGGAACATCTATCAGGAGTGACTTCTTGTGACACTACTGTGCCTTGTCTTTTTAATAAAGAGCATTTGGCTTAGTTGGAAGATGGATTAATTACATTTTTCAGATATATTCAAAACTGACAACTTCACTGTTAATCTTCAGTTTATTAAACTGAAGCATACCAGCCTGTGTGCGGGACTCGACAGATAACATATCACTTTCCACCCAGTGCCTGTTTTTCTTAGTGGGACATCCTTTGTTTTTCCTGTGCTTCTTCCAGCCAGCCAGGATCCTTGGCCTGAACACTCAGGGTCTCACAGAAAACACATTTCACATTCTTCTGCAGTAGCAGCATGAATATTTGGAAACAACCCTTTCCCCAGTGCCTTTGCACTCAGGGAAGCTGCATCTTTGCCTGAATACTTTTGTTCAGCTGAGATAAGAGACAACACAGCATGAGACGCATTTTCTGAGCTCCTTTGCAAAGAGCCACTGTTATGCTTCAGCAAACATGAAAATATATTTTCTTGATAGTAAGTCCAATTTCTTAGCAAATTACTGTTCTGGGGATGTTGGTCAGGTCAGTGCTACAGTGAATAATAACAATAATATTGAATTCTTTCTCATCTAGAATTTTCAACAGAAAGGTAAAGGGAACTGGAAGAACTCGGGATGAGTCTTCTCCTACACAGAGATTTTCTGTGAGGCTGGAGGGAAGCCACTGAATGGCAGCAGTACACCATCTGAGGCTGAAGACTTGGGTCTGACACCCAGCACTGAACATCCCTCAAGAAAATCAAATTTTATTTTATTTCATTCTGAGTCACCAGATCAATACTATTTTTACAGTCTGGGCTAGAGAGAAACATCCTTACCTCCAAGATGCCCTCTTGACGGTTAACTTGCTACTTTTGGATATTTAATGATGCCACAACCCAGCAGCACAAGGTTGCGATGCATTAAAGAGATCATACTTCGGAGCTCATGGAAGAGATGAAGATATATAAAAGCAGCCTCATTGGAAACTTCACTTTTGGAAGCACCACAGGTTCCTAACAGATCATCTCTAGCTCCAGCCCTTTCCCCATGTGTTCCTGTGCCAGACACACCGTGACAACCCACAGTGCACCATCCCTTCTCCTTATCCGCACATGGGCACGTGTGGTCACCGCTGTCCACCTCTGTACAGGGAACCTTCACCCTTTCTCCTTCCTGAGAGTCAGAACTAGCCAAGAACTTAACCTAAAACGGAAATTTTGGCTGTGAAGAATGTTTTCATTTAGATTACATACATAGGCAAAGGGCAAAGAGAATCTCCCTGAGCAGTGGTGGACTGCATGCGTCTGCAGGCAGAAATCCGAGCTCAGCACCATCCATCAGTGTGTGGTTTGTTCATGGAATTAATGCTCATGCTAAATGATAACGACAGATACATTCATTAGCTTTTAGGGCTGGTAAGATAATATCATTAGATCACAGCTGCAGCTGACAACTAAATGGCAATATCTGACCATGGCAGGTCAGGTTAGCAAACGTTCTGTACAGAGCTACCTTGACCACACAGTGTTGATTCTAATTCAGAGCACAGCTGGTACAAATCTTCAGTGTGGATAAATTTTTGACTGAAAATTCTACATTTGCAAATGGTGGTGAATTCATTTTGATTTCCTGATTCATGTTGCCATGATACTTCTTCTGTACTGCTAAAATTCTCTGTTCTCTAACTGGTTTTTGTCTGGAAGCACTTCTGAACTAGAACTAATCTATTCTGGTTGTCTAGAACTACTTCCTAAATTACTTATTTTAAGCTTTCCAAACACCAGACTGAATCCTTTTTAAACAGTGCATTACCAATTGGCAAAGGACCTAGAAATGGATTTCTACTACAAAAAAATTTCACATCCTCAATCATATTCACGCATTAAATATTCAGGGTTCATGAAGTTTTCAGCATCAATTCTCCATTTAGGAACGCAAGAGGTGAACAACATATCCCCATGGAGGAGGATGGTGAATAGTTACCCTTAATATTCGTAAATATATTTGTGAATCCACCCAGCAGCTGTATTGTGGGGTCCAAGGTAAAGGTCACATGAAGCCAATTAGAGATGATTCTTTGGGCTTTTGATGCCTGCTAGCTAGATGACAGCTTCATTTGATCCACCCAAGGGGAGAAACAATCAGTTTAGCCCTTGAAAGGAAATTATCAACAGGCAGCATTTTATTTGTCTCAAAGACCCTACCTTAGGTAGACTAGCTGGCCAGTCCCACCTGCAGGAAGACTGCAGCTGACAGTGACCCCAACCAGGGGTGTTTGAAATCAAATATGGAATTACTGCACATTTATATAGAAATCTGGTCATTTTAGCCAAATTTTAAAAAAACCTTTAGATGATCCAAAGTTTCTCCATAATTTTTCAAGATGTTTTTTTCTCAAGTCTGCATATCTCAACCTTTTTAATGAGATGTAAACATCTTTCCTGAAGAGGGAAACACATAACGTGCAACTAATTCATTAGGTAACACATCCTTTCTATGGGGATGCAAGACATTGTGCATCCTGTCCATTTAATGCATTTAATGACATGATTTCATATTGATTTTCAAATGCACATTTCCTTGCAATGGAGAAGTGTGGTTGTGTGGGACCTAACAGAAAACTCCATAAAAGCTCTCCATGGCTAGCAATGGATTTTACATCAAACCCATTAGTGGTTTCCTGGGAAAATGTGTGAGTGATATGAATAAATGATACGTATTTACATGAACAAAATATGGAAGACGATGGATTTGTCATGCTAAACACTAAATGTGGCCTGTTGTTTAGATTTCAGTCATCCATTCTTACCTGGAATATAAAATTTTCCAACAACTGTGGCTGGAAAAGTCCATTTATCTTGAAGATACAAATTAGACTTGGAAATTTATGTAAATACAATTATCTTTATTTCTTCTTTTCAGAATTAAGGAAACAGGAAAACCTTAGTGTGAAAGAAGACCATTTGGGAATATGCTGACAAAAAAAAGAAACAAAATCTTAGGTTGAATTAAATTCAAAATTTTAATGTCTAAATAACATTGATAGTTTGAAAAAAATGAATGAATAACATACATTGAAAACGAGATTATAAGTGTAATTCTAGGAAACTGACACTAATTCTGTGTTGCAGCATCTTAGAGAAGGTTAACCTTCAACATCCCCATGGAAAGCACAAGACATCGTCTTTGTACTAACACTTTTCCACTCTTAATATTTTGCCTGGGTAAAAGAAGTTGCAATAAACTGCTAAGCAAGATGCTTTACATTCTCACAAGGAAAATGTGGTATAACTGCCGTGAAGCGTGCTGACTGAAGGCGAGAGTCTCAGCTCATCAATCGGCTTCTCTTTGGAATGGGAGAAATGTAAATATCCACACACAAAAATAGAATTTAAAAAAATAAAAACTCCTTTAAGCACTGTATTTGTGGCACTAAATGTACATCTTATGTCCTCTTCCATAAAAAAGCATCATCAAAAAGAACTTGTGCCAGTTTTGTATTAAAAGGCCTATAGAAATCTTTTAAAATCGCCTTCGTGGTTGGTAGCATAGGTCCCAGGCTCCTGTCTTCAGGTCGTCTAGTGTTTGACGCTGGGCTCTTTGTAATCAGAGCTTCTTGTTTCTCACTCAGAGGTCCTGTGGAAAAATAGAATATAATCTCAAAATATTTCTGAAAAAATGCCCATGCTAAAGAAGACAAATGACTAACTCGTAAGGTTTGCCAAGGGAAGACAAACGGCGTTTGTGTTAGCAGCAATGATGTTTCAGAATATTGAATCCAGGCTTAGGCTAGTAAAATAAATCGCTGTTAGTAAATACGGAAATAATATGTTTTCCTTTCACATTAATTAATCATCTTTACAACAAGCTGCATAATTCATTTCTGGAAGAAAAAAAATTGTTTTCAGAAAACAACTATGACATTGAATACAACTTCCTCTCCATTTTGGAGCTGCAATTATTTTATACTGTTATTTCACTTGATGATGTGAGCTGTCTAATACCTGGTAGAAACTGTCCAAGCTTCACTCGTGTAAGCCCTTTTTCTGTTCGTTTTGGAGGCTGTCAGTGTGATCAAAGTGGTACATATGTATAGTGATGCCCCTACTCCAGGAATAAACGTGAGCCCTTGACAATGTACTTTAGCAAGATACAACCACCAGCTTTTCCAGCGTAAACCATACTTAGGAAGAAGATGCCAAGCTCTTCATCTGTTCAATCTGCTGCATTCAAACTTTCTCATCATCTAGACCAGTGTTTGGACCAGCCAGACTATTTTACAGCCACATTTTCATCCTCTTGCTACTGTCAAATCAACATTGGGCAACATTTTGTCTGCCAGCATTTCTCCCAGGATTAGCAACAGATGTCTCAATCAACACAGCAAAAACACAATTTCCCCCTTCTCCCTGGCTAGAAATGCAACCTTTCACTGTGCTCAGATTCAGATTCGGGATTAGCACACCACAGCAGCACTTCAAGTTGTTTAAATTGCATGAGATAGCTCTGACACCTATGTAAACCCATGACAAACAAGCCCTGACTGCCTTCAGAAGCAGGACTGGCTTCCATATGGTAAGATATACTCCTGTGTTTCTGAATGGTTTTGATTTTTTTTCTTGATAAAGTCTTACTAAGATCTCCTAACATGAGCCTTTCCATGGGAATTTGGGAATTTAAATTTTGCTGGATTCCAGGCAACAAGATTATTTCATCAGTCAAGACAGATTCCCATGTTTCTGTTTTGTCTCTTAATAAAGCAAAAATGACCTGGAAAAAAAGGATAATAATGATTTTTTTGCACTTATCTCAAAACAGCCAGAAGACACATACCCAGATCCAGAAACTGGAACACCATGTGCATGGTGTATTTCACATTTGATGCATGGTCCTCCAAGCGAAGAACGAGTATCTGTTCTTTGTCAAAAACTGTCAGCCAGTCCAAAAGATATACAACATAGAGCCCAACCTGCAGCCTTACCTGTAAGCACAAAAAAACCCAAAGAAATAAAAATTAATTCATCTTTCAACACTTCTAGCAGTAAGAACCCAACACTCCCCTCTGTCTTCTGCGCAAAAATCCCAAATACATGCTTTTGAGGAACCATGAAAAGACAATATCTGAACATATGTTAATCTTCCTCTTGTTTTCTGTGCACCTTAAGGAAATCTTTGCAAATGGCCAGAAAGGTAGAAAGCTGGGTAGAGATGTCATTTTACTTAGGGCTTGGCTATGCATCAGCCACAGGTCTGAGGAAAAATCCTGCACGGAGACAACCATATGCAGAAGGATGCTCAGCCACTTCTCCTCCAAGCTCCTCCATGCTTGGGATGACCCAGCATTTCAACTCCTAGATGAACAGCAGCAGAAGGGCAGATGCTGAGTCCTCTGACCTCCTCCAGGCCTTAAGGCTGCTTACTTCACCTTGAGTACTCCAGAGTACTGGATCCAGCTCTGGGGTCCTCAGCACAGGAAGGACATGGACATGTTGGAGAAGGGCCAGAGGAGCCATGAAGATGGTCAGAGGCTGGAGCAGCTCCTGTGCGAGGACAGGCTGAGAGAGTTGGGGGTGTTCAGCCTTGAGAAGGAAGGCTCCAGGGAGACCTTCCAGCACCTTCCACTGCTGAAAGGGGGCTACAGGAAAGATGGGGGGGCTCTGCATCAGGGGTGGGGGGAGAGAATGAGGGGGAACAATTTTAAGCTGAGAGAGGGGAGATTTAGACCACATATTAGGAAGAAATGTTTTCCTGTGTGGGCGGTGAGGCAGTGGCCCAGGTTGCCCAGAGAAGCTGTGGATGCCCCATCGCTGGAGGGGTTCAAGGCCAGGCTGGATGAGGCTTTGGGCAACCTGGGCTAGTGGGAGGTGTCCCTGCCCATGGCAGGGGTTGGAACTCGATGGTCTTTAAGGTCGCTTCCAACCCAAACCATTCTGCGATTCTATGACCATCAGCTGCACCAGACCATGCTGCCATGAGTCGTACAAATATTCTGATGCAGTGTCAGGAATTAGATCTGGGTGTATTTGTTTGTATCCTCTAATTGCGATAATTAGATCTAGATGTAAGCTGCGGTAGTAGTGGCTGCTAGGCAGCGTTAATGGTGCATTGTCTGATACGCAATGAGAACGCCAGGCTATGTTAGACCAGAGATGTGAAAAGGCAGTTTTCCAGCCTGTCCTGACCTAATCTCTGTTTTTCTTCCCTCCTCAATTTTACATAACAAGTTGAAACATGAAAAGGGTAGTCTGGTGTTCTTAAAAGTCCAACCCCCTACTGTGCTTATAAATATTTTTCTAAATCCCTTCAGGCTCAGAGGAGAGAAACATGAACCCAAGTCATAAGCATCTTTCATAAAAGAGACTTAACTTCTTCAAGTCGCATTACCACAGAAGTCAGATAACAATATTCTGTTTGGCTTTTTACACTGAATCATGTGACCTACATTGATATCCAAATTCCAGTAAAATAAGACATATTTTGGAATGATTGCAAAGTCATTATTATCATAATGGATGATTCTGACGAGTGCCTTTTGATGCTTATAGCAATAAGCCTCCATATTTATCAGACTTTATATATGTGCCACAGAAGAATTTGAAAAATCTTATTTGATTAAAACTTCAGCCTATCATAAAAATACTGGCAGGGCAGCACTCCAGCCCACAGTCAATACCCCATTTCACCGAACTCTGGGGCAAACCTGTGGCTCAGTGATGGGTTTTGCTTTCCTTTCTCCTGGGAGATGAAGGTGAGTGAAAAGCAAGCATCAGCTGCATGGTATAGTTTGGGATGGCAGCGCTTTCCCACGCAGGCTTAGAATCTTTTCAAAAGCTTTTCAGCAGAAAGAGGAACTTTAATTAATATGTCCCAGGAACTTTCAGTTTTCTTGGGATCGTCAAGAACCGTGATTTTCTTCCCTACACAGTGTGTTGTACTGACTTCTTTTTCATCGCTGCTCTTCTGAACCAAATTGTCTCCTCCCATACATTCCCCTATACATCAAAGGCATCGGTAGGTTTCTGCAAGCCATCCTCCCCTCCATAATATCCACCGTCAGTTTGATCACCTCGGCTCAGCGTGCCTTTCTCTGGCTAATACGCTTTTCACTGTCTCTAAGTGAGGATAAGCTGACAAATGCCCCTTTCTTGCAGGTTAGCAGCTATCAGCGGTGACAACATCCGTGCCACCTCTCTTGTTTCAGGAATACACTAACAAACATCAAAACAAACCGCTTCTGGTGTAGTGTCACAATTAGCAATCTAATGAGCTCACTGGGGACAAGAATCCCGACTTTTTCAACACGTAACAAACCGCGCACACACCAGACTTCAGCAACTCGGCTGAAGAAGAAGCTATAAAAGCCCATCGAGGAGCACAGTTAGCGTTTGTGCTTTATTATGAACATCTCCTTGTGGCTCTCTGGAAAGAGGCATCCTCTGCTCCTTTCCAAAAGTATCTTATTCAGAGGGCTGCCTAAGACAACAAACGAGGATTGGTTCTGCACCCTGAGGATGAAGATAAGAGGAAAAGATACCTTTCCTTCTGGTTCTCTCTCTGCCTTTCTGTCCCCACACTGGAAGAAATGTATTTGTGTGAGCAGATGGCTGGAAAATACCGTGATACTGCCCAGCAGCAGCTCGTGTCTGTGGAGGTCCTGGGGGCTTTCATCAAAGACCAGCAGCTCCAGTCTACCTGCCAAGGTGAGTACGAGGAATGTCTTGTTTGCCCTGCTGCTCTGGGGCTCAAGGCTGTGAAAAACACTCTTTTACAGTTATTTTGTTGAGTGGAGGAGCAATAACTTTACCCCAGAGACAAAGGAGGGGAGTATTTCCTACAAATCCTTTACAGCCTGAGCAAATAAAACAGGACTGAACAGCCAACTGGCTGGACATGATGCTTCAAGTCAATCTCTTCCATATTACTCTCTCCCCCTCAAGCAAAATTTGAGTTCTACACTAAAAAATGTGAATTTTGGAATGCTGAGCGTGTAATACTTCTCCATTCCCCTGCCAGAATCTTATTTCCTTTAACCATTTTCTGATGTGCTGAATTTAAAAAAAAAAAAAAAGCTTTATCTAGTTATTGGTAGCCCTTTCTTGAGAAAGAATACATAATTTATTCTGATTTTGAGGCAATTTTGTACCACAAAAGCTCCTTGCCAGAGCTACTTTTTTGGAGAGATCTGCAAAAAGCTTACACATTAAACTGTAATCTTCCCTAAATGTTCTCTCCATACACTTGCACAATAGAAAGGCTGTATTATCACTGTTGGCATTCATCAGGGGACAGACTGAGGAGCCAGCTGAGCCAGTACATCAGCTCTTACATGCTTACATATATATATTTATGTCACCCGCTTTACAAATTAAAAGGGAGAAAGTTTATTTCTTGATGCTTCTTTGCACCGTATTTTGCTATTTTAATAACCTTGACACAAGGTGCCATTAAAGAAGCAAAGAATCCAATGTTCTTGGACATACGTACGGGCATGGCATTGTTCAGGGTGTTGTTGTAGACACAGGCTCTCAGTGAGTAATCCAGCATGCAATTTTCAAACAGCTGCAGAGATTCTGCCACTTTTTCATGAAAGTCTTCCACGGATTTATTAGCACTTGCAAAGTACAGATAATCGGAGTACAATCTGCAAATGAGAGATGTGTGAGTAAATGATGGAGGAATTGAAAGAAGATTTATTTACATGACAATGGCAATCAGTTACACAAATCGAGGGATAGGGTACACGTGTGTAACATTGCCCCACCAACCACCTGTTCAGCCAGTGACACAATTTTTTATCCATTTTGATGAGTTTTGGCTCAGAGTAGCATTGACTCCAAGGAGATGTTAAATACCACCCCCACTCCCAAGGCAAGCATCCCTTGAGAACCTGACCCTGGTAATTGTGTGAGCCAATACTTCCTCCTGAAGGCAAATTTTTCAAACAAATATACTTTAAATTGGCGTTATCTATGAAGAGCAGAACTGGTCTAAGCTGACATTGGTACCCCGATATATCTGGTGCTCCACATCACCATGAATAGAAACAGTCCTCTCAAAAGCATAAAGCTGATTGCAAAACCAATAGAGGAATGGGACGGGTTAGAAAGGGTGGGGTTTATGTGATTACCAAGCCAGCTACCATCAAGAGCAGGAAAGATCCCAGATTTCCTATTTTTTTGCAGAAAGCTTCACTTGCAATCCTAGATTGACTTTCCATCAAAAACTTCCAATTTAGAGCATTCCATCTCTTTTTTTTCTCTCTTTTTTTTTTTTTTTTAGCTGAAATACTACAGCTCGGT
>WKFP01014989.1:738884-770944 GCA_011057875.1 Pterocles orientalis | reverse complement strand
TCTTTTTTTTTTTTTTTTTTGAGCTGAAATACTACAGCTCGGTGAATGGTTCCCATTTGTGCTGCAGACTATAAGTGCTGCATCCCCCAAGTAGTCCCACCTCTGCCTTGAGGTCAGTAGGATGTGGCCCCATGGATGCTGGCAGCTTGCAGGCAAGCAGAGCCCCTCCATCGGCTGCTACTGGGACCAAGAGCCACCAGCAACAGGAACTCCTCCAAGGTACAGCAGAGGAGTATCCTCTCATTGCACATTTTTAGTACCAAGTTTTAAAATTGCTTAATATAACTCAAAAAATATTAACTTAATTCAAGTCCATTTGGGGGGTGGTGGTGGGAAAACAACCCAAAGCCTACAATGAATGAAATATCTACTTTAGCATTAGCCCCTGAAACCTTGATTAATTTTTTCCAAGATAAACATGGTTCAAGAGACAAAGGAAATGCTCTGACATGCACAAATATTAGACTGTGAACCACCCACTGGAGATGATATTTTAATTTTCTTTCATATTTAAGCTTACACACTGTGACCATAACTGCAGTATTTTGGAGATAGCTTTGTAACACACGAAAAGTCGCTTTCTCCAAAGCGCCCACCTCTCGATACAATTCCAGAAACCCTAGATATCTTTCAGCCTCTCTCAAAAAATCACAGGTGTCTAAGAAATGGCCTAAAACAAATTGATTTATTTAGGTCTCATTTTATTGCTGCAGTAACCTTTTGTATTTCACTTACTTTATTTATTTTTTAACTTCCCTAGATTTCCACAGGTACTTAAAAATTCATCATTTAATTTAGAGAGTTTAGGCCCTAATCCAGCAAAGCACTTAAGCACAGGAACAGCCCTTCTGCACTCATTATTTATGTTAGTGTTTTGCAAGAACAGGTTTTTAATCCCCATATGAAACAAATAAAGACTCTCTGTTCATTTAAAAAAAAATAAAAAAAGAAGGAAAAGGAAGGGATACATCTGTTGCAGGATGCTTTTAATTCATTTTTTTTTACCCTTTTTTTTTTTAGAAAAAATAAATCACAACAAACTATAGAAGATGAGGCAGAGACACCCAGTACTATCTGTAGGAGTCACCAAATAAGAAAGACAGACTGATTTTTGTCCAGTTCTTCTAAAAGAGGTAAAGGCAGCTCAGACAGTTTTCTTTAAATGAAAAAACTCCATCCCAGAGCAGAGGGAAGGTACCAGTCTTGGACCAGACTGGTCATGCAGCTATTCCCAAGTGATGCTCACCAGTGCTTGAGGACCACAACCACAGCACCACGTGTGTCCCCTCTCTCTGCAAGGGCCAACCTTGGGTCCCTCACACTGCACCCACCAAAGAGCCATCCCACCAGCACAGAGTATGAGGACGAGCTGAGGAGAAGCTAAGGAACAAATTCAGAAAACTTCAACTAAATTAGGCACACAATAGTATCTCCTGCCTGCACAGGTTGGATGAGGCTTTGAGCAACCTGGACTAGTGGGAGGTGTCCCTGCCCATGGCAGGGGGTTGGAACTTGATGGTCTTTAAGGTCCCTTCCATTCTGTGATTCGATGATTCTATGAAAAGTGTGTCCATCGACAAGACTCAGGCTTGTCCAGCTTGCCCCAGGGATGGCAGGACTGATTGCTCCTGGCAGAGCAGGTGGAAAGCTTCTTGCTGGGGAAAATCAACAAGCAGGCATCATGTACAGCATGGGCTTGGCTGTAATTTTATTTTAAAAGGTTTAATACAGCTACTTAGTATTTCTAATCATGCATTAAAATAAATGCATAATTTTAAAGACTTATTGACAACTTCTGGAAAACTACATTTCTGAAGACAAGTTCTCTCTCGGCAGGGCAGTTGAGATTTTCTGTTTCCATCTGTTTTTAATTTCTGCCTGGAAATAAAACCTTTGCTGATTAGGATTTCAGCTGTTCCCGCTACTTGAAGTCATTACCCTCTGTCACCATCCATCACAATGAAATAATGACGCCACTGACACCCACCATCACAAACCTTGGTGTCCTCCAAATATCTCCTGTTGGGGGTACTGACCAGGCCATTTGGAGGACAGACCAGACCCTGTCTCAAACCCTGTCCAGCACCCGCGTCCTCCTGGCTACTGCAAGGCAACTGCCCCACTGCCCTGCATCACTGATGGAGCTGCCCAGGCTGCTCCTTCTGCCACGGCTGCTTTTGCTCCCGCAGCTCAGATGAGCTATCAGCAACAAGGGCACAGGGAATCGTAAACAAAAAGAAACCAATTTATCATTAATACAGCCAGGGAGGTGAAGCTGACTTTTTGTCTCACCTTTATCAAAGCTGGCAAAGAGCGATGCCCACATTACAGAGGGTGGTCAAAGCAATCAGGGAATTTGTCAGGAATTTACAGGAGGAAGCCACTTCAGCCATCTCTTTTGCATAAAATTACCATCTGCTATATCCTGAGGTCAGAAGATGCCATTCAAAATTGCAAGCTGTGTTTCTTGACACAGGAGATGGGAACCACTCGCACAGCTCTGCCTCTCACCAGCAGCCGTGCCGTGGGGATGCTCAGCAAGGAGCTCCCGTCCCTCCTGTTGACAAGTCACCCTGGGCAGCTGGGCAGCAGCTGGGCAGCCGAGTTTGGGCTGCCTGCACAAGCACCCCCACATCTGCCCTTCTCCCAGTGCCCAAGCCTTCACCAGAGCCTGGTCTCCATCATCATCATCATCATCGTTGTCATCATCTCCCTCTCTTTCCTGGGTGTTTCTTGGCCTTACCCAAGAGCACTGACCTACCCTAAGCATTCTGGATATCCCTGAAGAGCTAAAAAGAGAAGGAATTCAAATCTCCTTGGTCTGATCCTTTTGGACTCTGCCTCCATCCCCTCCACCCTCAGCACTGTCATCCTCCTTTAGAGGACACAGTGGAAAGAAATGTCCTAGAAATCCAGAATAAGACTGGAGAGAAAAAGTGAAATGCAAGCAGAAAGGAAAATTGTGGCTAACACAATGGAAAACCATGCAACACCAGCCCACAGCTTTGCAAAAGTAGAGCTCTTCCACTGCAGACAAAGTCAGGAAGACCAAGGATGAACTCTGCAAGATAAAATTGTCTAGGGAAGCTTTAGATGACTGCTGCACCATTTTAGAGATTTTAAAAGTTGGTATCATCTGCTGACTCTGGAGCTGTTTGCAGTCTTTTAATTATATTGAATAGGATGCCCCTTGAAGACATAAACTTTATTATTTAACACAAATGAAGCGCTTCATAGTACCACTTATGCCAAGGGACGTAAACACCCAGCCACACTCAGCTTCATGAGCCCTGCTGAGAACCAGGGCATATTAGCTCAGGGAATGGAGTTATAATGCATCTGGCAAAATACAAATTATTTTTTCCAGAACAGCTCAGGTGTCCACACATGGCACTCACTGTGGCACTTACACTCACATGCCCCTCTTTAAAACACTATCACAATGACACATGCCAAAATACACAGAACAAAGCCTCTGAGCAGCTCTCATCACAAAGCAAGTAACTCCGACAAACACCACGTGAACATTTATTTCCATCCAAGAGAGCGAGAGTGAAGAAAATTACTACAGTAAGAAATTCTTCTTGCATATTTTAGCAATGCCGTCCTTGCTCACCTTTCAACAGGGTCTCTCAGCATGATGATGAGTTTGGCTTTCGGTTGGAAGGCATGGATGAAATCCTGGATTAAGAAAGGAGGTTCTCCTTCGGAGCTGTTGTCATAAAAGAAAATCCAAGCGTTGTTGTCCCACATTGTTGAGGCGCTGGCCTCCCCTGGAAATTAAAAGCATCGCTGATAGTAACTTATTTCATTCATTGGAGTGGAAATCAGCTGGTGTAGACTGTTTAAAATTTACTTTAGTAACTTATTAATAAATTTAAGTAATAATATGTAATAATAAATAATTAAAAAAATAAATTTCAATATTCTTGTCTGGTTCTTTCAAATTGATGTGGCTAACGCTCCCCAGAGCTAGCGCAGTCACCAGCCTTGTACATTTGTGAATGTGGTGATAGGGGCAGGTTTTATGCAATTCCACCACTAACCACACTGCTTCCTCCTAGCAAATTATTTTGGATTCCTCAGGGTTTTGATCCAACCTCCAGCAAGGAGGAAGGAGTTTGTCGCTGCCAAAGACCTGCCCTGTTCCTTGGAGCATCCCAAAGGTTGGGTTTAATGCTCCTGATCTCGGAGAAGGAACTTGCTAAGGAATTGTACAATTTCACACAAACTAAAGAAAAAGGTAGGAATGACCCCTCCAATGGATCAATACTGTTTAGAACATAAATAAGACAGTTAGTGAGAATTGTGTCACTGCTGTTAGAAATATCCCTTCTTGGGAATTATCCATTATCAGAGTGTTTTTATGTAACTACAATTATTCATGCAGATAAAGTCAAATATAACTATTTACTAACTATTAGACCAAAGATCTATAGAATATATAAAATATTTGGTTAAATGCCAGATTCTGACAGCCTCTGTTTCTGAAGAAGCTTACTCTGAAAGTTATGCTACAGGGAGAAACACAATCGGTAACGCCTCTGCCAGAACAAGGTGTGCGATGCTTCAGCTGCTAAATCGATGATCTGATATGATGCTTCGCACTGTGTAATCTTCCTTGTCTTTTTAAGTAATACTGGCATTTATAGGGCACACTACTCTTTAATAAAACATATACGGCTTTTTGGAAACGTCTACTCTTTGTCAGTCTGTTGAGAGCTAATTATTGTTAATGAGGTTTTTTGAATCAAAAGGAACGAGATGAAAAAATAATAATGTTGTAGGCTTATAGACTTGCATAATTTCCTTTTTTTTTTGGTCTCTCTCTCCTGGGAAAGTCCAATAAAGATCTTAAAAGATGGCCAAAACACAACATAAAAAAGGTACTGGCTCCAAACTTCAGCTTAACGTAATGCGATTCATTAATAAAGTCTGGGACCTGTTAGAAAACGCATTAATCTTCTGTCGTGTTCATTTTGCCTCTTTTCAAAAGGAGGAGACCGGGTCCATTGGCTGAAGCTGGGTGTCCACAACAGCCCTGCTTTTCTGCTCTAAATTAATTAGCCAAAGCACTGCCTAATCATCGCTGGGCTTTGACTTGTCAATTAAAACTCAATTAGCTCAGCTCCCACGCTGAGTGTAGCAGAAACACAAAAGACTAAATATAGGGCAGGAGCTGAGATAGCCGTACCACAAAAACACAGTGCAGCTACTTCTGCGCTGTCAGAAGATGGCAGAATGCAAATTGGTACGAGCACTTGCACACACGGATTTACAGAATAATGCACTCCAGGGATGAGCGCGACCTTGGAAAGTCACTGCTACATCTCCGTGATGAGAATGGCTAGACAAACTGCTCTCTCCAAAATCTTTAGCTAAATCACGCCAAAGATTTAGATGAGCTACTAGGAAGAAATTTTTCACTGTGTGGGTGGTGAGGCAGTGGCCCAGGTTGCCCAGAGAAGCTGTGGATGCCCCATCCCTGGAGGGGTTCAAGGCCAGGCTGGATGAGGCTTTGGGCAACCTGGGCTAGTGGGAGGTGTCCCTGCCCATGGCACGGGGGTGGGACTGGATGGGCTTTAAGGTCCCTTCCAACCCAAACCATTTTGTGATTCTATTATGGCATTAAGTCGTCTGTTCCTCTCTAGAATAGTTTTTCTGATCTTCCTTCATACTTCTCTGCTCAGTAGACCTCTGATCATATCTGATGCTCCATTGGATTTATTCCAATCAGATCATACAGAGTAACCAAACCTGACCATAAGAACATCTGCTTACACATGTGCTATCTGAAATGAATAAAATCAAAGCATTTACACACAAATGGGCAGATTCGCTTAACACTGCAGACCAGAACACTCCACAGAAATTGCTTCAGTCGGATCAGCTGCCACCACCAAGAATCTGCTGGCAGTGCCCAAGCAAGGGAAGATCACAGACACATGACTGAGTCAACGCTAAAGCATTAACAGGGACTTCAGGTGCTGTCAGTCCAGGACAGCCTGGGTTCAAGAAGGGAAATCTTCCCAAAACAAGACGGCTTTCAAGAATTAAGGGGAAACTAAAAAACAAACAAAAAAAATCACTCTGGTCTCTGCTGGCTTTTGTAATATTAATTTCCTGAAGCAGACAAAAAATACTCCTGACAACTTGACAGTGTTCCTTTTCGTTGTGTAACACAGATTTAATATCTGCAAAGAGAACGAGCCATACTAAACATAAGATGAATTAATCACCGCTATAGTAATTATATCAAATTACTGCAGTGCAACCAAAAATATAGTAAGTTTTTCTCACGGGCTTAGAGAACACATGAATTACTAAATTGATAAGAATAGACGTATAATTTCTTTATTCAGTCAGTAATGGATTAGAATTACGCTATTTTTTTGCAAGACATTCCTCTGAATTTATCATATTAATGATCATAAATAAACAAGTCCTGCTTAGAATGCCTCAGGCTAGATCAGTGTTGTCTTCTTTGGTTCATCTCTAAGTAGAAGATGGACCATTTTGGGCAAATGCAATTATTACCCACTAGGTATTATATCCAAAGAAGCTTAACTTTTCAAAATAATGTACCAAGATGAAATACTGAAATATTTATAGTTTAAATTCAATTTTTCTTTCTAGTCATCTGAAATAAGAAAATGGAGGATGCTAAGCAAACCTGATATTCATACAGATTCACTTTAGACTAGCTAGCTTTGTTTTGGTTTTTTTACCAAGGTCATAAAAAACTGACTTAATGAATACAATCATTGAGGACTTTTCCTGTAAACTTAATAAAGAAAGTGAACAGAACCTTAATGAAACAAGAAATGAGACTACAGGAAAAAGAAACACAAAGTGAACTCTAGAAAAAGCTGTAACAGGAGGTAAGTAATCAAAGATGTACGATGCCAATTAGATTAGTGAATTTAATTAGTATAAGCACTTCACCCACAAAAGGACAGGAGATATGATCGTAAGTAGGACGAAAATCTACAGATGTCCTTGATGGCGACATTTCTTAAGACGCCATCTTGCAGATTTTACTCAATGTTGAATATTTAATAATAGACTTATACAGAGGCTGAGAAAGTCTCGAACAAATGTGACTACAGCTGAGACTCTGATTTAAACAATGTAAGACATCGTCACCATTTCGTCAAGCCAACAATAGGTTAAATTTTTTTGGTTAGAATGAGACAAGAAAAAAAATTATTCTGAGGACCTTCCCACTGAGAGCAGGCAACAAAAATCTTGTCTCTATTTTCTGTAAATTAATGACTTCAGTCCTACTTAAGACGCCTCTTTTCATCAGGGAACTGTCTCTTGCACAACTAGTATTTCTGTGGAATGTACCTGGCTTTCCTGGGAAATTCTGAGGTGACAGAGTAAGACTGGTAAAACTCTCTTCCCTTCTGTTTTAGCAGACAGCAAAAGACAGAATTTAGAAATTTCAGCTGATGTTCCTCTTGGGCACTGGAAACCGATGGCTCCATGGACCATGGTGCATGGGCACGGTGGATCAACCACCAACTGTCATGGAAAGCATGAATCCAGTTCTAACTACAGACTTCCATAAGGTACAATACAACAGCATTTCTAAGCCGTTTCGATGCTAACCAGCTAACTTAATATCAACTGAAATTGTAAGATTATCTTCAAATAGTATCCTGCGCTGTGCCTCTAGATTCGTGCCTGAAAAGAAATACAGCACAGGACAGCTTCAACCCGACTTTGGATATTCCCACTCTTGAAACTTGCGTTATCTTCGCTCTTAAGAAAGCAGCTCAGGAGTTTAATCGTATTTATTTCAGCCCACCATAGGCTACATAAGGATGATGACACAAAAAGTGATGGTCTTTCTTCCTACATATATCTTATATTGGAACTTGAGAAGAGCCTTGAAGCTGTCGCTATCGTGGATCATGGACAGTCAGCTCCAGGATTTGTACAGCACTCATTTTATGTCGTAATACCACAATTAGTGTGGTTATCCAGTTACTCTGTTGTCCCAGACACATTGCTACAGCACTTGAACCTGCAGCTGCAATCCCATGGCCACAGGCAAACCCCTTGCAATGAAAAAAAAATTAAAACAATGATTGAAGGAGTCACCAAGGTCATTCTAATATTTTTTCTAAATTTAATTAAATGCTGATGTTCGTCAGGCATTTATTGTTTGTTCAGGCATATTCTAAAGACAATCACAACTTTTTCAACAAAGCAAGTACCACCCTCTAGGACGGGGCAAGAACTCCTGCGCTATCCACACACAGCAGAAAAGAACTCGAGGGACCCCAGGCTCTGAACCATTCCCATCTGGGAAAATGCCCCTCTCATGCCTCAGCTACGAACGGTGCCAACCCAGAGCTACAGAGATGTATTTCGGAGGCTGTATTTGCCCTACCGATTATGATGTTGTTCATCTTGCCACGCTCTTTCGCCGCTTCGCTCTGCAGCACCCCCTGAATCTGATGTGCTGCTAAATCAAACAAATCCAGGTAATCTTCCACCGGGTAGCGATCATGAAATCCATCCCTCAGGCGAATGATTCCTAAAAACAGAGAAAAAAAGAGTTGAGAAAAATAATAATAATTTCAAAAAAAAAAATAGCAGGGCAAGATTAACCACCGATGTAAATCAAGACAGCCTCATTGCTGGCACTGAACCACCTAAAGTCAGCACAAAATAGCCTGATGAAGTGTAATGCTCAGATAAAAGTGCCAATAATGAAGTAGCTGAGATTCGAGATACTATACAGTTAAGCCATAAATTCACAGTGATAGGAAATATCTTAAGTGTTCTGTTTTATAGTTCCTGCATGAATAGCCTGCATTTATTTTCTTCTAAATTTAGCTTTTCGAATGAATGTAAAAGAGCAGATTCTGCTTTCATTTGCACCGATATAAATTGAAGTAATATTGGACTCCCACTAGATTTACTATATTGAGATTGAGAACAGGCTCTGATGCCAAATATGCAAATCAACCTGCACTTATCAAAATCAGAAAACTGGGAAATCATTCATGTTTTCGTCTTTCACAAGTGCGAAAACAAAGCTCCACGACAACATCTCATTTTTCTCCTCTCCTTCCCTACACTCCGGGGTGTATTCGGTATCACCTTCTCTCTGCATTTGTCAGCATCTTGAGCCTCATCTGTGATTTTTATACTCCTTTTCCCACTCTTCTTTCCAACTCTAGTCTCACTTCTCCATTTTCTGTACATGGCCCCCATGCCTGTCCTTGCATTCTTGCTTCTTCCCATACAACAAGAGTTTCTCAAGCGGGCAGAGGTCAAGGACGGCAGTGAGAAGGCAAGAGAGCAGGAGCAAAGCTACAAGCATAGAGCAGGACTTCTCAGCTCTCCCTTTCCTGTTCCCACAAAGCCAATAATTATCAATTGTGCGAGAAGAAAGCTCAGCAAGGGATTTCTTTTTTCCATTCCGTCTGATTTTCCCCTTTAGGAAAGTGGGATTTAATGAGGACAGAAGAAAGCTCAGCACTGTATTTTGACTCTGAGGGGGGGAAAAAAAGGTACATGCACAGTGTTACAGACTACCTCGGTTTGTTGCCACTCCACTCAAGGGAACAGAAATTGTGGCTAAGAGCCAGCAAAGAGAAATGGTGAAGCTGGGACAAAGTCCTGTAGAGGACCAACCATCCCAGCAGAAGGGGAAAGTGGTGATTTGCAAAAAGGGGCCTCCCCAGGAGGGCTGTTTAGCTTCAGCTGAAATTAGTCAGTCTCATAAAAATCCACTGAATCAGGGAATGCCACAGAACAAAGAGACTTTCTTCTCCAGATAAGTGCTACAAACCAAACCAAGTTAATAGCCAGGAGCACAGGAGTCATATTCAATAGCTGGCTTATAAAAGGAGGCTGTCTCAGTTTCACTTGTTAGTCCATTTGTCATATTCTCCTTATTTTTTTTTCCTTTTTCCCCCCCTTTCTTTTTTTTTTTTTTTAATAGTAACCAATAGCTAAAGTACTGTTGAGGCAGAATGAAAGGACTGAGCCACCAGGAGAAAAACTTCATCTTTCATTCTCAATGGCAGACAGCCTGAGATGACTGGAAGGTCATAACTTCTGATCTCTCTCCCATGAGTTCCCGAGCTCTGCAATCACTTCCTCAGTTTTACAAAATAACTTAAAAAAAAAAATTATTTATGCAAAGAAAGTTCTCTTCAAAGATCTGCACTAGGTCCCCGGTGGCTGACCACAAGAACGTGCAAGTGCAGAGTTCATGAATGCCAGCACAGAGATGGGAATTCAACCTCGTTCTCAGATTATACTCACTACAGCCTGATTTCTTACTCTTCTGCATGTTTGGAAAGTCCAGTTCTGAGCAACTGTCTTGCTTTAGCGAGACTGAATGCACTGCTTCCTCCACCATTAACTGTAAACGTTTATGTTGAGACTACTGTAGGCGTAGGGAACTATTTAGCATAAAGGATTTTCGCTTAACCTGTCACCCATTAGTTTGGCTCAGCCTTTCCTGCCAGCACTCTCCTGGAAGACACGATCTTCCACGGATGGTTTTGCTGACAGTCCCTGCATCTACACACGCATTCGGGTTGGAAGGTGTCCAAGTCTAAAATCCACTTTCTTCATTGATCTGAGTTTTCACCTTCAGGTCAGGAGGTGATTCTTCTCATTTGTCTTCAGTCAGCCGCTGGCTGTGATGAATGAGTCCCTTCTCACGGGGCTTCGGGGCCACCACAGTGCTTCTCTTGTTTGACTTTGTCACTAGCCCAGCACCCCCATTCACGCTGGTACCTCCTGGGAGTGTCTCCTAAACTGGACCAAATTATCTCAGAAGCAAAACATTATTTTCATCATATTGCTTTGTCTCCTAGTTTATAACAAACACTTAGAAAACATCTATACTCTTTATTTCAGGTATCTGCAAAGAAAGAAAACATAAGCTCTAAGAACACAGCTAAATCATTTCACCATGAGAAATATGAAATCCCGGCTGTGCGTCTGAGCCCTCCTCCTCACCAAGCAGTGAGGATCAAAGCCCCTGTCTGCAGGAGCTCAGGGGTTCTTCTGGGCTCCAGGGCACAGGGAAGTGAGATGGAAAAGCAACACCACATGCAGGAGAAATAAAGAATTGAAGGTACAGCCCTGAAATAAAGAAGCAGCACCGCAGATGTCCTGTGCCTTAGTAAGTGTCCTTTCTTGCTGTTAGTTCATTCGGAGAGAGAGTTTCCCATTTCAAGGAAGCTTAGGAAAGCACTGAAAGAAAGTAGTGATGCAAAGTCCTCATCAAATGATCTACCCCTCCCTCAGTGCTATGTTTGCCCTTGTTCGAAAGGCAGCATCTGCAGTAAAGCAATATCAGTGAAGACAATGTCAACATAAAATATCGAGTATCTTCCTCGTGGAAGGAGTAATGTCACTGAAAAGCTTGTCATCTTTGATCCCAAAGTCATACAAAGTGAGGGCATCCCAGCACTTAACAGCTACACCCAACAGTGGGGAAATCCCAAGCCTGGGTGGAACACAGCAAGTGTTATGTGCATCTACATTTGGAGGAGAGCACCGGGCATACAGCAGTCAGGAACTGAAATTGGGTCTTCTGTATCTCATCTAGTCTCTAACCACAAGACTGACCTTCCTTGGCACCCAGGGAAGAGAGAACAAGAAGGACATAAACACTTCAGACAGATAAAACGATGCGTTGAGCCCCACCACCCTCGAACACCCTTTGCAGGTGCAGGCACGAGGGGGCACACGTCTTGCTCCAGCAGGCCACTACCTCAACTGTTCAACTCTGCCTTCAGCAATGAAGGGTCACTTAATGAAATATTGATGTCACCCAGGAAAAAAGCATCAAAAATATGTGCAGGTTCCTCAGTGTGAGAGAGTTTTCTCATGCAGAGCTTCTCTATTACAGCTGTAACACTAGGGAAGCTCCTACCGCAAGGCACAGTTGTATTTATTGAACCATAAAAACTGAAGCCATCCACATTTCAAACACTGACCAATCATTTATTCAGGTAAGAAAGGCTTTGCAGATTTTTGAAATATGAAACTATCGCTGCTATTCTTTAAATCTCCCATCACAATCTAATAGCTCCTCTTCCTGCTTTTACAAATTCATGGGGTTGGTTTTATCTAGTGCTTTCATTTTTTTTCCTAGATTTTCCAAACCACTGCAAATAAACCAAATGAAACGTGCATCATCTCCAAAAGTTCAACCCAAAACACCATTAAACAAAAGCAGGCTGGAAACTACTGATCATCCATCATCTGGATTTTTCAAAACCATTAACTCCAGTGGTTTCAAGGTAAGCCAATATGGAGCAAATCCATAAATATCCCGAATACATAAAAAAACATCACAGTTTAATAGACACAACTTGCCTGAATACCAGAGGACATGTTTACTCACCAAATCGTTTTCTTGTCCACCAGTGTGGCTCCTTGATTGCAGAGAACCGAACATCAGGGTGCAGCCGGAGCCGGTCGTACAGGTCTGTGGTCCCACACTTGGGTTGGCCAATGATGTAGAAATGGGGGAGGCAGCGCAGGCGGTAGTGTTTGTCCTTATAATGGTACAAGTGGTTCCAAAATACCTTCCTGAGGTAATCAAATATGGTCCGAAAGCGCTTTGAATACAGTGCATAGGAGTTGGTTGCATAAGGATCTGTGGTTGTGTTTCCTCTGTACTCTTCATACCAACAAGGATTCTTGCTATTTGGAAGGAATTTATTAGGAATTACTGAAAACATCTGCAACACAAAGAACAACAATTTCAGTCAAGGCAGCAAAAAATTGACATCTATACTTTTCTAATTTAGCACACTAAGAGAACTCAATAGAAACACTATATGGACATTTTTAACCCTTTTCTTTAAACTACAAACTTATTTCTTCTGATGACACTGGAACCAAATACCGTACAAACAGTTAGACTGGGAGAGGAGTATCTTTGGAAATCCTTTGATTTTAAGGCCAGAAAGAACCTCAATAATCCCCCAACTCCCCTGCAACCCCAAGAGATAATTTTTAAAGTCAAACACGTAATATTCAAATCCAATTAACTTCACATATTTAACTTTGAAATACAAGGTTTGCAATGACTGGATTTTCAGGAAGGCACACTGGTAATCAATTAATAGAAAAGCTCCTTTCTTATTTGTCATTTTAGGAAACTGGCAATTCTGTGTCAGAATGTTTTTGCATGACACAAGGTAAAATTTCAATGAGACTGTACAGCTATCAGACAACTGTCTGATTTTTTGTTTCAGGTGTCAAGACCATTTATATAACTCATCTGTTTTGCCCGTGACTAAGAAGGATGTGATCTGCAATATCAGCTTTTCTGCCGGTGTAAATCAGGAGGCTCTAGATGGTGTAAATCACCGTAAAAACATCTGAGAAGTTGCACTGGTTTTATCTCAGTAAAAGATTGACCCAAAAGTTTTTAAATGAGCAATTATTTAACAGTTTCACACATACTTTAATTCATACTTACGTGTGGCTCTTGTTTCCTCAGCTCTTCTAAATCAGGGCGCTGTCTTGTTATAAATTCTATTTTTGAAGTAATAGTGTCAATAATTAGTTTAACGCTTGGATAATCCTTTACGTATGAAACATTCATTTTAGAAGGCAGGTAATGGTCTTTCACGTCACTAAGGCTTTCATTGTCCATTAAGCTTGGATTGCTAGCGAAAGCTCCGTAATGGAAGGGAGACGGTATTAACAACAGGCCATGTTTGGCTCCGGTCAGTATGTAGGATGCCATCACTAGAGTCATTATAATCAACCCAAACACCAAGCTGCATAGCTTCCCCTTCCTCAAGCAGAAAAATCCATTCCAGCTTTCACTGTGGTCAGTCCTTACTTCCAAAACCGCAAGCAACTTCATCTGCTTGCTGTCGGTGTACAAAGGGATCTTATTTCCTCCTTTGCAAACAGGACACTTCTGGTCGTTATGAGTAGGTCCACGGCAATTGAAACACTGTCTGTGCAGGTCATTTGGTAATAAATGGATGCAACAATTAATGCAATACCTCATGTTATTCCTGCTAAACTCCTGCATTAGTGAGCCAAGCACAGCCATAAAAATGTTTCTGAAGCGTATGAGTCATCTTCCCTAAGTCTGAAATTATTTAATTCCTTGAGTGATTCTATGACTACTCAGCAAAAGGACAGGTTCAAACCAGAATAGTTAAAAGCACTCAAAAATTGACATATGTCATATAAAGGAAAAAAGCAAACAGCCACCAACACACAAAAATAGATGTACTGTGGACGTGGTTTCCAAGAATTTGGCTCAGTGAGAGGAATGTGGCGAAGTAAGAATCAGCTTCACAACTGTAGCTCAAGTTTTTCCCATTGAACAAAATGAGGAGGAAGAAAAATGGTTACGTAGTGTGAAAATATGCAAAAAACAAAAATAACTCATTGTCCACTGACTTATGCTGGAAAGGCAAATATGGGTAGAAATTCCCAGGTATTCTTAAAATAATTGGGTTCCAAATCATGTTGCTGGTACCGGAGGCTTCATCTTCCCAGAAATGGTTTCAGAGACTTGCATTGTCCAGCCTAAGGGAACAAAAACATATATATGTATAGATACACATGGAACAACAGACATAATATCCACATTCACCTTCATTCAAAGCCATAGCAAAGTACAATCTACCACAAGTAATTTCACAATTCTAGTTGAAAGACATCTTTATTTGCCAAGTATATTAATTACAGCACTCACAATATTAAACCCAGGAAGCGTTTGGCTGCAAGTTCACAGGGAGCTGCCCTTTCTTTTCAATCACCCATCTGCTCACTGCAAGGAACGGTTGCTGCCACCTACACGACTTCTCTCAGCTGCTCACTAACTTATCTGACAGATCTTACTCTGCTCTTTAAACATGGAAGCATTTTTGGACCACGTCCAGTAACACAGGTTTAAATATTTACACTCTATCTGTACATGGGGACCTTAAATTAACTGTCCTGAAGCAGGACCCTAGATAAAAGAACAAGGCAGGGATAAGATAACAATCTTCTTGCAAGCATGTGAGATAAAAAGCCAAACAAAAACCCCAAAGCCACAAAACATTCAGTAAATTGAAATGATTAAATAACAGACACAAGCAAAGGCTCATGACAGGATCTCTGGTTTCTGGACCAAACTAATCTGGGATGAGACCCACGACACACTGCAAAATCACCAAGATGCTTTCAGCACTGCTAGCCAAACACCTTTTGAAAAGACAGTGCTTGCTAAAAACGTTAGTTAAATGAAATGTACCATCAGTACTGCAACTTCAAGGCAAGACTCTACAAATCCTCCTAACAGTGTGCACTTTGGTACTGGAGAGGCTGAAATCGCAGGAGCGCATGTCCCACTGCACCACGTGCAGGGACCTGAGCACTCCTGGGTCCCGTGAAGGTCTCCACATCCACACAGACCAGGGGCTGAAGCACCCTGCAGCTCAGGAGACATGCTGCCCTCCTTTAAACACTTAACACCATGGCTGCTTCCAGCCAAAAATTGTCCAGAGCTTCTTAAAGTACCTATGCCAAGCTCTGGTCTTTGAGCGCGTCCGTGCTTGGCTTTCCAGGCATCACTCAGAGCAGAGACACAAAGTCACAAAAACAAATCATCAGCTTAAGAATGGTCTTAAAGCATATTTATGCCTAGTTCCTCTAGAATTTCAGCTTTTATGTTTTATTAAATACCTTACTGGAACTTCCCACCATTTAAGGTCAAAATCAACGCTCTATTTTGAGAAGCAAAATTATCAAATAGAAAACTTCACAGATGCTATACCTTCTTCTAGATACTAGAAAATATCTTTATTTTCTAGAATTACTTTACTGAGGAACTAAAGACAGGAAACATTTTCAAACAACTCATTGTTCACTGGAGTCAGAAGCAAAACAACAAACTGGCATAAGATGAAAAGGAAAAGAAAAAGATGAGGAAAACCTAAGGGACGTACGGCTCTGACAGGTACCTTCTATTTCAGCTTTTGTCACCCGATAGAGACAGAACTTCCGTTCAGCCCCTGGGAATGAAGACACCTTAATGCCCCAGTGCTGTGATGCTCCTTGTCCATCCCAATGCAGATACCCATGAAAGCAGAGACCCAGCTCCCCCCCAACACTTCCACTTCCTCAGCATCACCCAGGACCTGGTGTGCCACAACCCTTCAGCCCTTCTGCAGACAACCCCAGTATTAACCTGAGTAATTACCCCAAAGGTTCAACACAATTTTAACCTTATCGTGACTGACAGGCTCAGTCTTGCCTCTGAAGAACAGAAAAAGGAAGTTGTGCAAGGCCAATGAAGGACATACGGACTCCATGCATAAAATAGAATATTGCAGATAAAAGCATCAACTGAAGGAGCTGGAAGAATTCAGGAGCACAACAGCTTTACCCAAAGAGAACTATATCTTTTGTCCAGAAGACTATGGATGATGAAATGCTAATTAATTAAAATTATTTTTCAGATGAAGTTAGTTTGTATTATAATTAACTTCACTAGACCAAGGAAACAGCTCATTGCTTTATGGGATATTTAAAGGTCCAACATCACTTTTACTACTGAAATGAAAATACATTTTCCAAGTCACCTTAATCAAAATAGGAAACAGAAGAGATATTTGACAATTCACACACAAAAACACACAACACAAAAAAATCAGCACTATTACAATTCTCACATAGGTACAGTTCTCCAAGGTTAAATACACCTCAGTAACCATGTACAATTTTTTTCTCATTGCTTTTCACCAGCGTCCTCGTCTGGACACACATTAGTTCTTCCTTCTATACAAAAATCCATCTTTCCTTTTTAGCTCAGAAATGCCTTTTCCCTGAACTGTTTCCAAACACCTTTCTTTCTTCCCTGTCCTGCAGTGTTCCTCATTCCACCCAAAACCATCTAACTTTCCTCACTCCTTTGCTCACCTCTGTATTCAGCAGAAATCTTCCCACCTGTCTTTATCCCTTGGCTCCCGAGAAACAACAGAGACTTACACATTTCTGAAGTGCATGTTTTTATGATGTCCAAGACACCAAGAATGAAAATAATTTCTCAGGAGGATACAATGGATACACAAAGGGTCCTCTGACTACTCCTGCAACACACCAAATCATAGAAGTACAATCATCACTAATTATGAGTTCCAGAATTTGGCTATTTTGTCTTTTGCTCTTTCAACGCTTATTTTTAATACTTAATACATATTGCTATAATTCTAGATAATAACTCCTGATCTATTCCTACAGAAGAGTCCAGGTGAAATGGGGCAGTCACTTTAGATCCTGCATTAATCATCATTCAACAATCATTCATCAATGAACAATCATCATTCAACAATCAACACAACAATGGATGTTGTGTTGAGGGATATGATTTAGTTGGGAAGTATTGGATACGGTTGAACTGGATGATCTTCTAGGTCTTTTCCAACCTTATAATTCTGTGATTCTGTGATTCTTCTCACTGCGTTTTTGTATGAAACAAAGTGCTTTTGTAAAATTATTTGTATCTCCCACCCACCACCATCCCTTATTGGAGGACTTCTGCAATCAGAGCAAGCAGGCTGTGTCTCAAAAAAAAAAAATGTTTAGATAAATACTGAGCAAAAGCATTTGCAAAATACCTTCCTACAAATAAAAGTAGTACATTTCCTTAATGAGTTTTTTCTACAAGTCTGATGAGACAGTCATAAGCCATTACACAATCACTACTGACTATATTTAAACCAAAAGGAAAGAAATCAGTGTAAGACTTCTCAAAGAAACTAGTCCTAAAAATTTCTCTAAAGAAATGGATCTGCAATGATTTTGACAGATATTTGAATGACTAGAGAGACAAAAATCAGATTCCTATGGGTACTATTAACCCCTGAAAGTTATACATAAAATATGTCCTCCCCCAAATGAATGTCCAAAAGAAAGAGAGAAGCTATGGAAAGGAGCAGGGACTTAAAGCAGGAATGAGCTCGAGGGTTGTCCTAACACCACCGGTGGTCCTAATGGCTGGAGAGGAGGACAAGAAAGGGAGGTCCTGACAAGAAAAGTTTCCACTTTGCAAGTCAACTTTTCACGTAGCAATAAGACACCTGAGCAAAGATTTTCAAAGAGGAAGCAAAGGAGGCAGGAGATCGAAGTGTTGCCAGGGCAGATTCAGATATCATCCACAGCTGTAGTAGAGGAAATAATGATAACAGAGATCATTCCAGAAAAAGACCGTAGAAAAAGAGAGGATGGAGATGAGGGCCCTCATAACAAAAGATAAAAAAGGGTGGTGAAAAAAGCACCTCTTAAAAAAGATGCACAAAGAAGAGACTACAGGTTACACTGGCAGCTGTTCTGGTAACCAGAAGGTACCCTACAGCATCATTCCAATTAAATTTATCAGCTGCTACACATTTGTTTTCTTGTAATCATTCCACCCTGAACTTCTCCACTTTTACACCCAGAAAGTATCTCAATATTCTCCCAGACCTCTGCTCTCCAGCTCCTTGCTGTTTATTATCAAAGGGACCAGGTACTATGCACCGACTATTTAGAAAAAAAAAATCCAATTTATTTTTTCAGTCCTCTTTTAATGGGGATCTGAAACTTGCCCAGTGATACTGATTGAACAGATTTATCTTACAGAATCAATTCAAGACTTGTGTAGTTGGCATTGATTCTCAAATTTTTAAAAAGAGCTGTCAGAGATACATTAATGCATACAGAGTGCAGGATCTTAGAAAAACCACAGAAGCTTCTCTGCCCTATGTTATGTTCATTTGTGTGTTAATAAAATGGACTGGAATTTATTGAACAATTCCCAGGTGCAGATGCTTCTCTTGAAATTCCGTTACAAATATTACAAACTCAAGGAAAAACCATGTTAAATACATCTTTGAGAGCTGAGGATAATGCTTTATTGGGAAGCTGATACAAGAGGAGAAAAAAAAAAAAAAAGAAATATGTTTAGGCGACAGTAAAACTGAGATCTTAATCATACCAGTCATGAGGGAAAACTTAAAGTTCCACCAGCAAACATAACTCTGGCAGCTTATGCATATGCACTACAACAGGCTGCTTAATTAGACGATCAGTTTGACGACCTACCACAGGGCAGTATGACATATTACTCAGCTAATAGAATAGAGAAGCTAATCTATTTTTTTTTTCAATAACTGCTAGTTGCGGACTTACTGTTTTACATGATTTTCCACTGTCATTTTCATGTAACAAAAATTCCCAACTGTAATAAACAGATAAAAGTCAGGATATAATTCATTACTAGAACTCCCTTCTCTTTACCAATAAATTTTTAATAAAATTTCAGTCCCCAGCCTTTTACCTCTCAGTGACGGATGCTCACCAGAAGGCCAGGATCTTTCCCCAGAGTACGCAGCCCCCATTTTCCTCATTCATCCCATGAAATCAAGATATCTACTGCTTTGGTTGTTTTTCAGGGGTTTTTTTTTTTTTGGTTCTGCCATTCAGCATTTCCAGTAGTCGCAACCACAGCCACAGCCAGAATTCACCTTTTTTTGCCTTTTTGAAAGCAGAAGGACGTGAATTGCAGGCAGAAGAAAAGTTACGAGGCTTGAGTTGGTAATGAACCATTTATGCCTTTTTATATTTTAGTTGCAAAACTGCTGTCGGTTCGCTGGCAGAACATTACTCTCTTTACACAACAAGCAGTGTCTTTGTGTATTGTTGAATAATGTAGCATGTAATTTCCTCTTGTTGATGCGAATGGTGAATTATTTATGATCATGTCTATACGGTATTTGTCTGTTGTACACAAATGTATACCAGCCCTAACCACAACGCAGAAATCAACATCAACCTTCTCAAGCTCCTTGGCCAAAAGCAATCCTCCTTCGTAAAAATGAAGATCTTTGGGACTCTCTTTAGTGTGAAACATGGATGTAAGAGATGACACACAGTAAAATGGGAAAGAAAAAATGAATAGCTATCTGAGATTTCAATATGCCCCCACTGAAGCCAAGGGGATGTGCATCACTTACAAATTGAAGCACGCTCAAGCTAAGAAATGTATTTATATGCAACAGAGGACTTCATAGCAAACAGGTGAGACCTTTTCGTTGCTAGTTTTCTTTGCAATTCCTCCATTATATGAGAGGAGGAACCATTGATCGCACAGGCTGTGGGTAGCACTTGCAGGTACCCCGAAAGCAAACAGCACAAGGCAGAGCCGCCTGCCAGAGCCTGACAATAAACTACTCAAAACGCAGTATCCACCGTGTCCTGCTCATTGCCATATGGGAAGCTAAATAGGGTAAAAAGATAAATTCCACCAAAAATAAAACACGCAAGATTTTTCATCATTCACGTGATTTTGTACACTGTACAGAAAATATTGGAAATTCTGGTTTATTTCTATTAAATAAACATTTCATAAAATGCCCTTTCTCTTAAAGGGTTGCAAGGGAAGACTGCAATCAAAATGGCTATAAAAAAGAAATTACTTTCATATGCTCAGTCATATAACTAAAATTCTCCTCTGCTACGAATAAGATAAAACAGATGGAACAGATTTTACATGCACACACATTTTCTGGACATCTAAGTGTATGACCTATTTTTCAGGTCACCAGCCTTAATATTTAATATGCTTTCCTTTTTTTTCCCCCATAATTCTTTAAAATAAAGATAAGCTTTTGCCAGCGCTCTTAAGGCTAAATTTTACACTAGCCTTGCTACTTTTAATCATACTCAGCTTCTCCTCCCACCACATGAAAGAGTGGCATGCTGTTAACCTATTATAAACACACTTCAAGTACACCAGTAACACATTGCTCAGCTTGATGTATAACTGTGTGTCTGTTTGATGTCAGTGGAGCTACAGCGCTCAGTTTCCTCTCTTCACACAAAATAATTAAAATGTGGAACTCATTGAGGCCAAAAGTCTAAATGCATTTGAAAGACATTAGACAATTAATGGAGAATAAATCTGTCCATGGTTGCTATCTTCAATTCCCAGAAGCTAGAAAGGGATGGGGATCGGAGAAATCTATTAATACCTGTTCTTAAACTCTTTCACTGGGCATTTATTACTGGCCATAGCCAGAGGCATCTGTGCCATTGAAGATTTCAGCTAAGATTATCCTGTTGGGCAGGTCACAGCCTGCATTATGGATGTCTAAGACAAGTTAGAAAATAATCCACCAACTCTTGGGTTAGATGGGATCAAGTCCAGCCAAAGCACGTCTCTCAGCTACAGCTCCCACAGACAGGCTCTGCAGTCTCACAAAACACTTTTTTTTTTCTTTCTGTCCATTCTCCTATTGCCACTCATATCAGGCATCACTTCAAGGATTTGTATGTTGATGTGCTTATTAGAGCTGAGAAAATTCCCAAGGAATCTTATTACTTCTTAGAAAAAGTAAAAAAACTTGAACTATGAACATGTGGAAACACAAGAGCACTTCATGTTCTTGCTCTGTTGCTTCCTTGTCATGGGAAGACCTTCAGCTGCTGTGATGTCTGATGAGAAGCAGTTGCACCATGAGAAGATACTTCTGCTGAACCATCACCCAAAGCAG
The DNA here is from genome assembly GCA_011057875.1 of Pterocles orientalis. Lineage (NCBI taxonomy): Eukaryota > Metazoa > Chordata > Aves > Pterocliformes > Pteroclidae > Pterocles > Pterocles orientalis. The sequence continues at coordinate 749,402 of WKFP01014989.1, read as the reverse complement.
ACACATGGAACACATCCTCTGCAGGAGGAGAGCCCTCACCCCCCTTCTTTTCTAAATGAAAGACACAGATGCTATAAACAAAAGGATAAACACCTTTAGGAAAAAAAAAAAGATTAGGCAAAAGATAATACTGCTGGATCTCAGCTGGTCAGTAACTTCTGCAGGAGCACACGGCTCCTAATTTAATAATATCTAATGCCATTCTGTTTTATCCTAATGCATATCTTGTTTCATCTATAGACTCCTAACTGTTTCCACTAATTTGGATAAATACTCTCCCTGCCTAAGTGTCTTCCCTGTCAAATCAGGAAGATTTGTTTAATTCAAGTTTTCAGTCTGTGCTGCTAATGTTTTTGAAACCTTATAGCAAAGCTGATCCCACGCTCTTCATGAATACTCTAGAAATGAACTTCCCTTTGGAAGAATTTCACCCTCAAGAGCTCTGGTGAAGACAGGGCTGTTATTAGTCACAAGAAGATGTAGGTCTCTGAGCAAAACCCTGCCCAAAACCATACCATGATGAATTTTCCATGACTCACATGAAAAGGGATGGAAACATGAAAGGGTAGAACGGGGTTGGTAGAGTAAAACCTTAACAAAATTTTAATATTTAAACAAAAAGTCATACCTAGTAGCAGTGCAGCACAACCACCTAATTCCTCTTCCATTTTTACATCACCCATTGCAACGTGGTCCATGGCAGCAGGGAACGGCTTTGTCCCTCTACACAGCAATTCTTCAGCCCATGCAAGATAAATTTATAGAATCATAGAACAATTGGGGTTGGAAGGGACCTTAGAGATCATCGAGTTCCAACCCCCTGCCATGGGCAGGGACACCTCCCACTAGCCCAGGTTGCTCAAAGCCTCATCCAGCCTGGCCTTGAACACCTCCAGGAAGGACTTCCTATGACCCCTGGATGCAAAATAACCTGCAAAAACCTGAAAACCTTACCATTATGGATACATTTTATCTACCAGTCTTACTGGAAATGAAATGAATTAAACCAGACTAGAGGCTGGACAGATACAGTCTCTTCAGAACAAGACAAAGTATTCGTACAAAGTGTAGTGAAGTATTTGTACAGTGTGAGGAAGTTCATCCTGTTAGTGGGCAGGTTGTACCGTTTCAATAAATAAACAGTACAAGTCATAAAAACCTGGCCTAAAAAAAAAAAAGTGAGGTCAGGAAAGGAGAGGAATAATTCTCTGTCCTGGTTATTGTACACATTTGGCTCCTCAAGTTAACATTTTTGGAAACAGACTTTGCCTGAACTCAAATCTATTTACCTCAGAGAAGACAACAAGCTGCCAAAAAGAAGATATGTCAATAAAGTGAGAATCATGAATCACTGACCTCTGCAACCTCTTTGCAAAAGAAAATAAAAAACAAAAGAAAAAAAACCAAAAAGCAATTGCAGTGGTTCAGAAAAGCCGCAGGACTCATTGCAAAGCTCAGCAACCTCCACAGACTGAAGTTATGTAAAGATTTGCTATCTGCTTAAAAAACCTAATTTAAAAAAAAAATAAATAAATGCAACTCCCCAAAAATTACACAAACCCACTACAAATATTTTTCAAGGCAATCACTTGAAAAACAGTTACATTTTAAAAGCCACAATAAATGGTCATAACCCACGATTATACATTCAATCTGTTGAACAACTTCTGAACACTTGTTCCAGTTTAAAATATTCTTCAAAAAAACTCAGTTCTGAGCCTTTTAAAGCCAAAGAAAACCTCCTGAATCACCACTGAATCACCAATCTCACCCAAATAACAAGTGGCTTATTCCACAACGCAGACCTAATCCAAACACTCTCTGCTCCTTCCTCATGAATGTATTCCCAAAGAAAATGTGAGAATGGAACAAATGACACCCTCCCTTTGCAAAAAAAAAAAAAAAAAAAAAAAAAAAAAAAAATCAGCAAACTCCCCTAAAATCAGCATAACGGTAGTCGTTTCAATCTAATAAGGACCCACGCTTATTATTCGTGTTGCACTGCTCAGGAAATAGTTACTGAGCTTGAACCACTGCTTAATTAGGACATAAACACTGCCTAAATAAACAGATTATTGGAAGCAAGGAAAGAAGGTAGGGGAGCGGGAAGGGGAGCAACAGAGTGTCCTGGATCAGCTACAGCGTGGTCATGCCTTTCCCCAGAAACCTGTAATTATGTCTGAAGTCTTGTGTGGGTTCCTAGAAATCACCAAGGTCCAGCTTCTTGAGTTCCTAACATGGCCGCATCCGCACATTCTGATGTGTTTGGTTTGCCTTGAAATGTGAAAATAATAATTAAGCTAGATATTACCAATTTTTTTATTTAAACTATTTTTCAAAAGAAAAAGTATTACTAAAAATATTAATGACCTCTTTGTATTTCACCTGATTCAAATCACTCTAGAATCAAGCCCATCATTTATTTTTGTGTTACTTGGCAGAATAAAAAGTCCAGACAGGAAAATAAAACAGAACCGAAGCCAGCCAACCTCTGGTCTATCTATGGATAAACCCCAAACTACGTTATGGTGCCCCAGTTCACATCTAAACTACCATACAAGCTTAGAAGATAAGACTCCGCATTTAAGGCAGTGATGAGATTTTGACAAGTCCTCCACAGTAATACCTGCTTCAGATCCACACAAGGTCATTTTCCAAAAGCTATTCTCATGCAAGATTTATACTGAAGGTTTTATGAGAGTTGAAGAGAAGTGCAGAGATTTGGAGCATCAGCACTGTAATGATTTCTCCAGGGAAAAAAAAAAAAAAAAGAAAAAAAGGTCCAAAAGCCTTTGAAGAAAAAAAGCACCGCTGCCAGCTGTCCAACCTGTGGTACCACGTGTCCCAAGCCCCATGGATCCACCACTTTGCATCAGGGTAGAGCTCACACTGTTGTATTTATGTCCTTCCCCTTGTACAAACACGGAGAAATTTTTTTTTTTTTTTCTGGTGTACTTATAAAGGATGCTCAGAGCAGAATTTTGCCTACGGTACACACTGCCTTCTCAACTCTTGATCAAAACTTGCTGCCTGTGATGTGCAACATCTCCGGCAATTCATCTTCTCACTGCACTTAGTTTCTATTCATCGCACGTAGTGCTACAGAAACCCTGACAGATTTATATTGAATATGAAAAAAACGCACACTGTAGAAAAACTGTGTCTTTACACAAATTACTCCAGTGCATGTCTTCTCACAGAAAAGCCAGTTTAAGCCAGCTTCAGAAATCACTACATATGGTCAAAACTTAGTATCTCTTCTTTTTTTTTTTTAATTATCATAGTAACAGCAAGCAACCTCTCAATATATCCTACACAGTCCTTGAGGTCATCCCGTGAAAAAAATAGATAAACTGATGTGTCCATTCTGTGGGGTTCACAGACCCCTCTCCCAAAGATCTGGAACCACATTAAAAACAGAAATCACACCTATTTAAAAATCAATCAGCCACTTACTAAAGTGATTGAATCATTAAGAGCCAGAGCAGATATAAAATACTGATGCTAATGGGAGCAAACTTTTATGCCTTGCTAAGAAAAAAGCGTATTTTCTTAAATGTCCAGAAAGACATGCAATGTCATAAATAAGATGAAGACACACACAGAAGGTTAAAACACACTTACTCAGTGATTTAATATCAGTGAGAATTCTTCAGGCTGAATTTGCCATATTCAAGTTTGCTGATGACACCAAGCTGTGTGGTGTGGTGGACAAACTGGAGGGAAGGGATGGCATCCAGAGGGACCTGGACAGGCTTGAGAGGTGGGCCCATGCAAACCTCATGAAATTTAACAAGGCCAAGTGCAAGGTCCTGCACGTGGGTCGAGGCAATCCCAAGCACAAATACAGGCTGGGTGGAGAACGGATAGAGAGCAGCTCTGAGGAGAAGGACTTGGGGGTATTGGCGGATGAGAAGCTCAACACGAGCTGGCAGTGTGCGCTTGCTGCTCAGAAAGCCAACCGTGTGCTGGGCTGCATCACCAGCAGTGTGACCAGCAGGTCGAGGTGATTCTCCCCCTCTGCTCCGCTCTGGTGAGACCCCCCTGCAGTGCTGCATCCAGGTCTGGGGTCCTCAGCACAGGAGGGACATGGACCTGTTGGAGCGGGGCCAGAGGAGCCCTGGAGATGGTCCGAGGCTGGAGCAGCTCCCGTGCGAGGACAGGCTGAGAGAGTTGGGGGTGTGCAGCCTAGAGAAGAGAAGGCTCCGGGGAGACCTTCCAGCACCTTCCAGTGCTGAAAGGGGGCTACAGGAGAGATGGGGGGGCTCTGGATCAGGGGGTGCAGGGACAGGATGAGGGGTAAAGATTATAAGCTGAGATTTAGATGAGATACGAGGAAGAAATGTTTTCCTGTGCGGGTGGTGAGGCAGTGGCCCAGGTTGCCCAGAGAAGCTGTGGATGCCCCATCCCTGCAGGGGTTCAAGGCCAGGCTGGATGAGGCTTTGAGCAACCTGGGCTAGTGGGAGGTGTCCCTGCCCATGGCAGGGGTTGGAACTGAATTATCTTTAAGGTCCCTTCCAACCCAAACCATCCTGTGATTCTATATCTATTTTCTTTTGTTATGTAGCAAAAGGAAAAAAAAAACCACAAGGAGCTCACAGTAGAAGCAAAGGGATCACCTGAAATACAACTTTAGGTGCAGACAGCAGACGTGATAAGGCTGTTCTTGCCACAAATGTTTTTATTACATTTTTAATAAGATCAAGCTGCCGTTGCAGTTTCATTCCCAACACAGGATATCACATCACTTTACAATAATAGAAATTCTTAGCTACACGCTCTTTCAAGGAACAAATCACACTATCATCCCACAAATCAGCCAAATTCCTGTTATAAATACTAATGCAATGGGGAAACGTGCAGCAAGAAGGCTGAATGTGTTATAAAGCTCTTCCACTCCAGATATTTTTATCAAAGAAATTCAGGGGTTTTGGGGGTTGGCAGGTGGGAAAAAAAATATCATCTCTAAATACAGCTCCCATATGCCCTGCAGTCAGGCTGTAATCAAAAATAAATAAGTACTTATCTTCAGAAAACTCCAGAGGCGAAGTATTGACAGAGTTCACTTATCAAATGCAGACTATTTTTTGTTACACATTTCTTTCTGAGACCTGCATGTTCTGCTTTATTTTCAGGCTTCGAAGTCTGCTTCATTGTTTGAGTCTCTGGACAGATATTGCTGTAATTTACTCAAATAACTCTTCTGGAGCAACTTGCTCAGTAGAGATACAGGTTTTCCCACCATGCAAAGGTTGGTTTGGTTAGGCCAGCGTGCTCATTTTCATCACCTTGTCTGAACACCAGGAAATTGCTCTGGAAAGCCAATTTCACAGAATCACAGGATGGTTTGGGTTGGAAGGGACCTTAAAGCCCATCCAGTCCCACCCCCTGCCACGGGCAGGGACACCTCCCACTAGCCCAGGTTGCCCAAAGCCTCATCCAGCCTGGCCTTGAACCCCTCCAGGGATGGGGCATCCACAGCTTCTCTGGGCAACCTGGGCCACTGCCTCACCACCCGCACAGGAAAACATTTCTTCCCAATAACTAAGTCTTCCCTCTTCCAGCTTAAAACTGTTACCTCTCCTCCTATCCCTCCAGCCCCTGATCCAGAGCCCCCCCATCTCTCCTGTAGCCCCCTTTCAGCACTGGAAGGTGCTGGAAGGTCTCCCCGGAGCCTTCTCTTCTCCAGGCTGCACACCCCCAACTCTCTCAGCCTGTCCTCACACGGGAGCTGCTCCAGCCTCTGACCATCTCGTGGCCTCCTCTGAACTCGCTCCAACAGCTCAACGTCCTTTTTGCTTTGGGGGGCCCAGAGCTGTACTCCAGGTGAGACCTCCCAAGAGGAGAGTAGAGGGGCAGAATCTCCTCCCCCGATCTGCTGAAGGGAAGAAATAGCGCACATCGAATACCATATGACATGTCAGAGCATGGCTACTTGTGAACTTTTTCAAAGCAAATGGAGAGGACACCAGTATTTCCACGTTCTCTCTGCCTGCACCAGCAAGCCAGCCCTGAGTCCAAGTGAAAGGAGAACCTCCAGTGAAAAGAACATCCACAGAGGCAGGACAAGTCAGCGTTGTTAGAAATTTGGGACAGCTACAGTTTGTGGGATGATCGTACGGACCTTCAACTCAAAAGAGACACAAAGAAGAAAAAAAATGTGCATGCAAGACAAAAAAGAAAGAAAATAAGAAAGGAAAAAAAACAGTGAGACTGCTCTAATCAGCAGCAAGTACTGCAAATCCTCCTGAGATGCCAAAACAGCCGTCTGAACTAGGTCCTCCCCCACCTCAGAACCCAATGGAGCCCTAAACCAGCCTGGAATCTGATCTAGAACCAACAAGTGAGCTAGAATGTGATCTAGAACCACAATGTGCTCTAGAACCACAAGGTTATCTAGAATGTGATCTAGAACCATCAAGTGAGCTAGAACCAACAAGTAAGCTAGAATGTGATCAAGAACCATAAGGTGATCTAGAAATAACAAGCAAGCTAGAAGATAGTCTAGAGCCATAAAGCCATCTAGAACCAACAAGTGAGCTAGAACATAGGAGAACTACCTCCCTGACAAACTTCCAACTCCAGAATCCATACCTGCTCTGACCACACCAACACCACCCCGGCTCTACAAACTGCCCATAAAGGACTAACTGCTTAGTCAAGGACCAAGGACAGACTCATCCCAGGATCCAAAGGCTGGTGAAAAAAACCCCTTTTGCCTCTCCGAAAACTTTTCTCTCTCTCTTCTTTTCCTTTCTCTTTTCTCTTCAAGCGTCTCTTGATTTCTCTCTTTGGCACATATGGGAACACCTCCAACACATATGCCAGCTCCTTTTGGGGCTTGTTCAGCAGGTTTCCCTATTGGGATTGATTATTGCTCATTTTAATACTGATAAATGATTGCAAGTTTTATAAACACACGCGGGTTTTCAGTATCATTTGCAGTTGTGCTGTCGTTACAGCGTTATCACACTGTTGTAAGTTTAGGTGTTGTCAGGGGATGGCAGTGTCATTATGAGTTGTCTTTACCAAGTCTTTTTTTTTTTTGTAATTGTTAAATTTTTACATTTTACACCCCACATTTCTTTTTTTTCCCTAGAGATTATACTCATTAAAGTTATAAGCCAGTGTTTGATTTTTTTGGTGTTGTGTCACCTTAATGTGCTCCAAGGGGATCCACAGAACCTCCACAAAACCCACTCACCCCACCCCAGGGTTGTTTATGAGCTGGGTCATAACCCCAGCCTCTGAAACAAGCCCAGACTCTAGGGCCAGCCCCAGGTCAACAGCAAGCACATTACCTTCCCCTTTTCAAGGACAGGGATCGAAACAGACAGAGCATCCCGAGTGCCGATACTGTCTGCACCGTCTCAACATAAAGTTCCTTCAGAGCTGAGGAACAACCAGACTTCATTTCAATAGGAATACGGGCAAAATAAATTGTGGATAAAGCCAAAAGGCAGCAGGTTTTACCTTCCTCAGGTGAAAAACGCCACCACTTATTTAGATACATTTAGAAATAATTAGAACAAATGTGATTTGGAGTTAGAACTGTGAGTAACTTTAGGGTTTTTTTCACATTTTAGAGCAAGCATTTCATTTTATCCTCAAGACAAGAATTGGTACCTCCTCAGCCTCTGGCTTCCCAGAGCAGTTTGGCAGGGTGTTGTTTGAAATGGGCATTCTGCAATGCAGTCAGCCAGATCACCAGGACAATTTAGAAGGTAATTCTTAATTTTCCTTGAGAAGTTCACTGTTTCTAGAAAACTCTCATTTAGTCATAAGGTAACCTTCATCCAGTTGCGCTCTCGGGACATTTCATAAGCTTTACAAATTCCAAACTATACTGAGAAAAAAGTAATATTATCAAAAGTTCGGACAGCATTAGCAACATCTTCTTGATATTCAAACACCAGCAGATGATTTCACATCATTCATTAGGGGGATTGCCAAAATGTCAAAAACGTCTTTTGAAACCAAATCTATGTTTTTACAAAAATGTTTTGTTAAGTAGAAACATGCTCATGTCTCCTCGTACAGCTAAGCATATTCAGAATTTTTCACTCTCTACAAAGTACAGGCATGAAATAACATCCTTGACAAGGCACTTGGTTTTAGGCACATTACAAAGCACAAATTTATGATCTCTGCTTCCACTAGAATAAAGGGAATTTCTCCGTGTCAGCTACAACGTTGTGTTGGAGTGAATGCCTCAGATTTAGGCATCTGCCATCCACACCTCTATGGATAGGAGAGGTGAACACCAAACCTCACTGTGCTAAAGAAAAATAAATATTCCCATTCAGAGCGCCAGCTGACTCTTATTCAAGGAAGAGATGGGGAGCTGGGGTAGCACAGTTGAATTTGCAGGAAGAGATCTTTCAGTGCTGAAGAGTTTATTTTAAACTCAGGTCTTTGTCTTGTGCATTGATGACTGGTCCACAACCAGCATGTGGGAGAAAAAAACGTTCTGAGAATATTTCCAACAGTCCTGCCAAGCATTTTCAGCCTCGGCATGCTACAAAATAGTGGGCATTCACAGTTATGTTACTCTGATTACCATCTTGTTCTTTTTACACATTTGGTTTTCCTTGATTTTAGCAGCTGCTGCCTCAAGTTGATGTAAAGTGAGAAACATATTCCCTCCACCATCTGAAATCTAATACTTTCTGCCACTTTGTAAATGATACAGAGTCTGAATTGCTAAATCTTGTGGGTTGTGAGAGATCAGCTGATAATTTAAGGCTGCTTTTGAGGGATGAATAACACGATATGGAATAAATAGAATATGCATAATGTAATGCCTTCAGTGCCTGTTTACCTCACGGTGTGGTAAACTGGTTTTGTATGCAATAAAGCAACCAAATGGTACCTACTAGAATTCATTTGCAATACCTTCATGCTTCATAAATAAGAAGTCTTTCTGAAAGGGATCAGTCTATGTGATACTTAACATTGCTTTAAACACAATGTTGTTGTAACAATTCTAGAGCAACGAATATGCTAACAGCTGCTCATTTGATTTTTAGTGACTGAGAAGGGATTTTCCTCCACCTCCAAACTGAATTTTCTCCATAAACTTTACTATCTTAACACAGTCATCTGAATTTTTTTTTCTTATGACGCACGTGTGGTGCCTTCTCCCTGAGACATAGAATAAAATGGATGGAAAAACATATCTCATCTGTACATAAGTACCGTGTAAGTACTTTTTCATGAATAGGGCATTTCATCTTTCATCTAGTGTGGAGTGGGTGAAAGGAAACATACACAGCTGCATCCTGAAAAGACAAATTCAGTATTAGAGTCTGTCATTAAAGTTTCTTGTAAATTCAAACAAAAATTTGTCAACAAAAACTATTAATTGATGTCAAATCACAACTGTGACTTTGTTTCAGTACTTTTAAAAAAACCCCCTGAGTTCCAAGCTTAGTAGGAACTTTTCTAAATGTTCAACAACTTTAATTCTTTAAGCAACAACACAGCAGAAAAAATCTCAGACCATTAAAGTACCAAGAAACCACACACTTGTTTCAAAGTGAAGTAGATTCAAAGTTCAAGTGGAGAACCCAAAAAGTCTGTTCTTCAGAAATTGTTAATTTCTTATCTCTATAAGAATAAAACTATCACAACATAAGATTCCTGTAGGCAATTTCTGGCTACAGCTAATAAAGCAAAGCCATTCAGGATCTTAGAAAAGCATTTATTCTGCATAAGTCAAACAATATTTATTTCTAAAGCCTCCTACTTCTGTTCATAAGTGTTTTATCAAAGGCTTAGGCTCCATCACTCATCCATATCATGTCCTCTTTAACTACACAAAAATGCAATAAATCTCTACTAGATACCATCATTCTGAACATGTTTCGGCATGGCTATACTCATTTCTTTGTTGCTAATAACATGTATCTTTATAGGCACTGCACATCCCTTGATGTGGAACCTCATGCCATTTGATAATGGATTACACACTCAACATTGTCCACTCATATCTTCAGATCATCAAAGCTAAAGAACAACACTTCTATCACAAACTCCAAAGAAATTCAAATATCTTCATTTGCTGATTTCCACTATGACAAGAAAGAGAATGTTTCACTCTTTCACCAGCCTCTCAAAAAAATCCCAGCTCTCGTTACAATTTTCATAACATGGTAAAGTCTAGCCCAGTAACCTCGCAACTGCACCCCAGTTTACAATAGCACAACAAATGCAAAAAAAGCTAAGCTCTCTGAGGGACTCAGTGAGTAAATACTGTGATATCCACAATAATAATAAAATAAATCTGTTCCTCTGCCCCTGAGTCACCAACTCCCTTGACTTCAGTGCACGTTTCATCCATGTTTGGCTTCAGTAAACTTGTTTTCCACTTGGAAAGAACACAGCCACAAATACCTTTTCATGTTTTAAGTTGCACTTAGCTGGATTGCAAATGGTAAACAAACAAGATAAAAATCTGAGAACCTTCTTTACTGAATGTCCATGGAAAGAAAAAAAAAAAAAAAAAAAAAAAAAAAA
>WKFP01014989.1:683029-726667 GCA_011057875.1 Pterocles orientalis | reverse complement strand
CTTGGCAGATTCAACCCATGCACCAATATATGCAATAAAATAATAATAAAAAAGTCTTTTCCAATCTCATCATCTTTTCTAATTTTATGGTAAGATAGCAGGGTACATTCACCCACACTGAACATCAAGGTTTTCTACAGGAAAAAGATCTCCTTGTGAAACATATTTTTCCCTACTGGAAGGTGTGAAGCAAATGAAAAATGTCAGGTTTCATATTTTACTATTTAGGTAATACACCTTGTACAGTGAAGAACGACCTATGTTAGATACAGAGTTGGCATAAAAAAACCCCACACTTATTTATAACATGGTGTGCATATTTGATGGCACATGAAGTTTTAGAATAAAAAGTGTGTATTTAGTAGTGCCTGGTATATAAAAGAATAATGGCCTGTGTCACTTCCATACCTCTCCATGACCACACTTCTTCACATGACTGTCTTCATTTCTAAGGAATCCTATCACACAGAAGGCAAGCACCTTGGCAGCCAAATGCCTTTCACCATTGCTAGATCTACAGGTGCTTTAGCTGTCTTCTGCAAACCAAGGGAGGAAGGTTTGCTGCACCAGGAGCTCCAAAAAATGTTCCTGGAGTTGGGTTTGCTTGCATGTGCTACCTCATTTCTGGCATGTTCACAAGGAAACCAACAGGCTTGTCACTTTAGACATTTGGGAAACGTGTTTCAGCCACTTCAAGCTATTGTGGCAACTTTAAGAAGCTGGATCTAGGAATGAGAAGGGCAATGGGTTGGGGTTGGCAAGTCCATGCCACAGGAGGGAGGGCACCGGGACAGCGACTGCCATGGACAGAGCCTGGTAATGGATTTAAACTGGAAGAGGGCAGATTTAGAGTAGATACAAGGAAGGAATTGTTCTCTGTGCGGGTGGTGAGGCAGTGGCGCAGAGAAGCTGTGGATGCCCCATCCCTGGAGGGGTTCAAGGCCAGGCTGGATGAGGCTTTGAGCAACCTGGGCTAGTGGAGGGTGTCCCTGCCCATGGCAGGGGGTTGGAACTAGATGATCTTTCAGTCCCTTCCAACCCAAACCATTCTGTGATTCTATGGACCACTCACTCCTGTGCACATTCTCCACCACATCTGGCCTCTCACCACCATCACAGCTGCCATCTCATTGCCATCAGCCACTGACACCCAACTGGACATTGTTTTTTTTCCTGTTTCTTCTCGCAAGGTATCACGCACATCACCTGGTTATCTCTTTTTACAAAGGATGCCACCGTCCTTAAAACTAGCGCTTACAAGCCATGTTCAACAGCTGCTGGAAAACAGGTGTAAGATAAATTAATAAATCTTCCATGGAAAAGCTGCATTAACTACTTGCCCCTAAAGTGCTGTTTAGTGGCATGTCAGCCACAGCTGTGTAATCAAAGGATTACAGCGCTCCCATTGCAACGCGCCCGCTGCTCTCCAGCTCCTCGGGAGCTTTCCTGTCTCCCTCACATGTAAAAACCCAATCGAGCAACCAGGAGAGAATTGTCATCATGTCTCTCAGCCCAGGAAACACAAAAGTAAAGGTCAGAGGGACAAACAGCCAGTGTGACTGTACAACATGCTTTCTGCTAGATATGTGGACAGCCCTACCTATTTTTAAGGGTACGGGTCAACAGTGCTATATGTAATCAGTGAATTTCAGGGAAATTTCAGTATAAATGGAGAGATCAGTGCAAATCATGCTGCTTTGAGATAAGAGCTTGTAGAAGCCTACAGATCCCTTCCCTCCGTGTGAATAGCTGTATTTAGACTCCAAATCTGGCACCAGTAAGAAAAACAGTGCACTTCACCAAAACACATAAATAAATAAGAAATACTAATTTGGGGGGCAAAGCAGTGGAAAAAAAAATGCTCTCTTATTGGAAATCTACCTTGTTTTTCCATCGTACTTTGGATCCTTTCAGCTGTGCAACATAACTCCAGCCAAGGAGTATGGTGGGAATTCAGGATTATCCCTCACTGCGCAAGGTACAGGGGAAAATAGGTGGGTTAAGGGAGGAATTGAAGCCTTGAGACGGCAATTAAGGAGCCCAGTTCCAACTGTATAAGACGTTGGAAACCGGGTGATTCACATCACCCAAATATCCAGGGTAGCACTGAATGGTTTAACAGCACATTTCCTTGGAGTTTCTGACTGTGGGATATACAGCCTTTAAGGATATGGTAACTGTAAGAGTAATTAAGAGTTAGGAGGGAGAGGGAGCATATCAGCACCTCTTTAAGTCATGGCTTTCTTCACCTGAGTGATGTATCTGTACCGAAAGAAACACAGTTGGATGTTCTGACTTCCTAAATCAATATGTCATTTAGGCAAGATCAAACTGCTGCTGCTGGCTTATCTCTAGAGAAAGTACATCAGAACATAATGGTAACACAATGCTGAGCTACAACTTCTTAATATTTTGCTCCCATGAGCATATGAGCAAGTGTTCAACATAGGAAAAATAGTTAATAATAAGGATTTCCTTCCTAGTCAGCAGAGGAATTTGATAAGAATTCCTTACTGGGGGGTGGAGGGACTGTTTAGCAAAACCTCATGAACTTCGGAGGAGTTTGCTGTTGTCCACCTAAAAAATTGATCTTAAATATAAAAGAGTACTTTGAGAGACACTTTAGCATTGGGACACAGTCTGTCTTTAAAAAGATGTGCGGTAAGACTGAAATCACCTGGGCTACCAACATACTCTTTGCCCACCGAAACTCCTGGTTCTCATAGAGCTCCTGCCACAGGTGTCTTAAAATAATGTTAAAATATAAGCAGAACCTGATTTGCATCTCTGTGGTTATGCCTGTGTAATCCTGTCCTTGCTAATGCTGCTAGTAGATTACATAACTTCATCCTTCCACTTCAACTACATTAAATAATTCAAATCTGAGAGGCTGCTTCAGCCTTCTCATTCATATACTTTCCAGATACCTACTTTTAGTCTAGCAAAGAAGATAAAATCCATTGATGCCTTCCATTGCATTAGTGGAATTAGGTGTTCTGTCATGTAAAGCTCCGCTGTTTCATCATGTTCCTGTTCAAAACCACCAAGTAAAACACTCTGAATTTTTTAGTCCTCCTATTACAAAATCTGAACCATAACGCTATTTTGTTATTGATTCCAGAACTGCACAGTGACTGCACTTAGAGACACAGGAGCTAAGTGCTATTTAAAAAAGGAAAAAAAGAAAAAAAGGTAGTTTCACTACTACATCTTCATACAAGTAGTCTTCTCTTTTCTGCATTCAAATTGATTTTCTTTCTTCTGGCATGCGAAGAGCCAGATGAATCCTTTGACTCAATGCCCAAGAGTGAAATGGTACCAGCAGCAGCAGCAGAGCTCCCAGGGTGAGAGATGTGTGACAACATTTTAATCACTGACAAAAAAAAGCTTCAGGACAACTCTTCCATTATTTTTATTTATATTTAATATTCTATCACTGTTGATAAGACATTGTATATATATGCATGTCTGTCTGCATGTAAAATACATATATCCATGCATATAAATAGTATAGATGTAACTGCATACATACAGTTCATATGTTGTGAGCTCTTATTGATGGAAATTTCCCTTTATGCCAGAGATCAAGCAGTCCCCAGTCAGTATTAAGCACAGTGCTGTTCAATTAGGCACTTGTTTACACAAACGAGTGCATATGATTTTCAGTGAAACCTTCAAAATATTTACTTTTCACAAACAGTTCCAGCAAACTTGGGAGATTTTAATCTCTAATCTGCTCAGCTGACTGCTCTGCTTTTTTTTAGTCACAAAATACAAAAGGCACGTGTTTGTTCAACAAGAGACAACAATGATTTTTTGTCTGGCTACCAAGTGAAGAAGTGAAACCATTCTTATGTCATATGCAAGCACATTAATACAAAGAGAACTTTAGGACGTAGAACCCTATAATAAAAAAATAGAAATACATTTCCATATCTGAAAGTTTGGTAGGTGTTTAGATGTGTCATCCCAGAAATACTATCATCTCTCCTATTAACCTACAAATCTAGCTGTGTCTAGCAAAGTCAATTCACTGCAGAGTACGGCTGTAGTATTACAATGAAGCAGCACAGGGAAAAAAAAATAAAAAAGCAACCACATATATGACACCACCAAAGTTCAGCTGGTGAATTGTTGCTTAACAGACTCTAGCCATAATAACCCGTCACTGAACCTCGCCTGCATTCTCAGCAAAAGCACGCTACGGAGCTATTTTTAACAGCCAACAGCTTGTATTTAAGAAATACCCCTCTTCACCTCCAGATATGCATCACTGAATGGCAACATCCAGCCACGGCTTCATTCTAGGTAGGATGCGCTGCCGGAATTCAATGAATCTTTCCGAAAAAAAAAAAAAAACCCCTCTTTCCAAGTCTCTCCTCTCCCAAACCCCCCTAAAACCAGTGCAACCAGCCCCCGAACGGTTCTCACACCAGTAGCCCGGCGAGATGACAGCAAATCGCATTATCCTGGCCATCAGTCCGCCTTCCCCGGAGCACCAACCTGCTCGTGGGGGCACGTTTGAAAAGTGCCCCCCACCCGCCCCTCCGCTGTCCTACAGCCAAGCACCGGGGGATGCTGCACCCGGAGGGATGCTGCCCATCGGGGAACGCTGCACCCCGGAAATTCTGCACCCCGGAAATGCTGCACCCCGGGGGTGCCCCAGCCATCCCCGCCGAGTAGTGGGGGGGGGACACTCCCAGCCCCCCAGTTTGCTGGGGAGGCACAGCCTGGAGTAAGCCGGGGGTGGAAGGGACCACCGCACCCCCCCGGGGCTCCGCTCCGCCGAACCGAGCCGTCCCGAGCCGCCGGCCAGCCCAACTCCTCGCAAAGTCCCGCCGGCTCCAAACTTGGGGAATGGGGGGGTCCGCAGGCCGGGGAGAACCCCCCCCTCCATCCCCATCCCCGCAGCCAGCCCGCCGCTCTTACCTCCGCCGGCTCGTCCTCCCGTCCGCGCCCGCCGCCTCCACCGGCTCTGCCCTGCGGGGGGGGCGGCAGAGGAGGAGGAGGAGGAGGAGGAAGGGGGAGGGAGCAGCCCGGGAGGAGGCGGTGTTGCTGCCGCTCGGCTCGGCCCCGCCGGCTCCGCGGGGGCGGGGGGTCCCCAGTGGCCGCCCCCCCGAAGGGGTGTGTGTTGGGGGGGGACGGGTGGGCAGAGCCCCCCCCGCTGCCGGCGGCTCCGCGGGGGAAGGGGCGCGGAGCATCCCCCCGGTCACCGGACGGCGGGGCGGGCTGCAGGGTGGGGGGCCCTCCGGGCATCGCCCCCGCAGCAGCAGCTCGGAAGGTTGGGGAAGGGGATGGGGCCCCTCCTGAGCGATCTTACAGGAAATTCGGGCTGCGTCAAGCGAAGGGTGTGTAGGTGGAACCAGCACCCCAAATTGCGCGGGGGGAAGGGGGGGTGAACCCGAGGGGACACGTTGCCCACCTCTGCTGTGTCCCCATGGCTTGAGCGAGGCAGGATTTACTGCTGCGTACCTTGTAGAACACATGCGGCGTGTACGGCCGTGGTCCAGTTTTGAAAAGGCGACAGCAACAATCATCGGCTGAGATGCCAAAATCTTCTGCTCAGTAATGGCAAGGTTCATCCTCAACAAATACATAAATGTATATATGTGTGTCTATGTGTGTCTGTGTATATGTATGGTCTTCCTATTAAATTATCCAGGTGATATGTGCACATACCTTCAGTGACGTGGCACACACAGTTTCACACGAAAATTTAAGGCGACGCTGGTAAAGATGATGGTATCAAAAGTTGTTGTCTGTCCACAGCTGGCCAAGGTTTGTGTGAGCACACTGGAGGAGGAAAGCTCTTCGTATTTCCCTCCTAACACCAAGTGAACCTGCTGTTGAGCTTAAATCTTCTTGTTTAATATTCAGCGGTGTTACTTCTAAGAAGTTGAGGTGACGAAGGATGATCTAAATATGAAAGAACAGTGAAAACTGTGTTATAGTGTTTGCTTTCATGGTCAAGCTCATCGTTGGTTGTAACTTTCAGAAGCATCTAAAACTTACAAAACTTTGTGGGAATCTGCTTTGAAGCGAAACCATACACAACTCAATAGTAAAATGCAAAACAGATGCTTCCAAATTGCACAGCTATGATTGGGAGCCAAACAGTTTAAGGATTTCAAACTGGTGATTATACACCTGTAAGACTATATGTAAATAACTACGAGACTGACTGAAAAATCACACACGCACGAGTTTCCTACAGCACAGTGTATGTACCTCTGTTCAGGTCACATCTGATTCTTACCTAATTCTTAGCTTAAAAGAAAACCTCACAGACTAAAACACCCAACTAGGCGAAACCCGGGATTTATAGAATATTCACACATATGCAGTGTTTCTGCTCTGGGTTAAATACGCTGCCCTCCAGGGCCTCCTTAGGCCTCCTGGGATGCTCTGAGTAGCAATTATGCTTAGCCAGATTTTTCCGTAATTGTACTCCCTTCCTTTTTATGTATTAAAAAAAAAAAAATAAAGAAGCTGTCATGAAAACAACATCTTCATTCCCTGGGGAGGTCTCTGTTCACACTATTCCTCACCAACCGTCAGCTGGAGTAAATATCTTTACGGCAGGTTCTCCATAAAGGTTGTGTCTACCCATCTAATGGACATTTTCAAACTATTTTCAGCATTACCTGGGGAGATGGGGAGGGAAATACAAAATTTTATGGCATAATAAATCACTGTCCAGGAACACGTGTATTACCACGAGCAATGATAGTCAGAGGGTCAGAATAAATAGTCTAAAAACATTTAAAACCTAAGACTGGACTTTAATGCTCATTATTCTGGATGTTCAAAGAGGAAAGAAATTAAGAAATTTCGATATAGAAATTAGAGTAAAACTTTATCATAAAATGAAAGCTCCTGACCTCCACCTCTGTGAATATGATTTCTGCTGGTTGCCATGCTTTTCCTGCAACGCATAAAGGATCATCTCGCTTTAAAAAAAGTTTGTATGTATTTCTTAGCTCTGAGAAGGCTCACCTGGTAAAAAAGACGGGAGAGACCTTTAGTAGTGCTGAAAAACAGGCACACAACTAGTAGTGCAAGTGGGTGAATTCTAAAGGTGATTTTTTTGGGCAGGGGAGTCCTTCCTTATGGCTGCTGACTGTGGTTTGGGGCAGAAATCTGGTGAAGAGCTCCCGTGGCTGGGTTTGACAGCAGCAGAACCGTGCATTTGTAGCCAGATTTAACTCTGGGTTAAACAAATCGGATTGTATCCTCGGAGTACCGCTGTGATGGGATGCTAATCCGGGGAAATGGACTGCTCTTCCTCCAGCATCAGCATCTTTAGGCTATTCTGACACAGAGGGTTAGAAATGCAGATATTTCTGCTTTGTGCTTCCTGCTCTTAAAACCGGGGGAAGAAGTTCATTACCCACAAGCATCCCAGTCCCCCCTGCTTTTGGGGAGCCGTTTTCCCACGACCTCCCATTGCCAGGCACAGATTTTCTCAAGGGATGTTGCTGCGGGGTACCAGCATAAACCAATAACGTTTACGTCAAACTGTGATCTCACCAGAAATGGATGTGGATTGTAATAGGAAAAGACAAAAAACTTCCCCAAAACATCTCTGTCCCCCTTCTGCCCTGAGCTGCGAGGAGCAAACAGATGTGATGAGTTCCCCAAGACCCGCCAGAGTGAGCAAGTTCAGGATTCCCCCTTTGCCCAGAAAAGCAAAAGAGTAGCTGGAGCTGGAAGCAAATAATTTACTGGGTGGGGACCTCTAAATTCAGCCGGGGAGTTTCCATGCAGTAAGTCTGAAAAACCACAAGGTGATATATATGTGTTGTACTTAACAGTTTGAGGACTTACACTGCTCTGCCGCTGAGCCGCTCGGCTGAGCAAAGCCCAATTTCCCGCAGGCGTTCAATCCTGTTGCTTTCTAACACAAGCTGGGGTTAGGATGTGCAGCCACAGCACCCGTGGAGACTATTTCGGCTCTTCTTCCAACTCCAAGGCTGGGCTCTGAGCTGCGAGTTGGTGCTATGAGGATTTACTAGTCTTAGTTTCTGTTCTCCCATTAAAATTATTGGTATGATTTTAACTTGGAATTAATGGAATGTGTACGTTTGAAAGAAATGTGTTATTGCTTCTGTTTTCCCCATGGTATCCTGGCAACAGGCACATTCCCAAAATACAGATCACTAATTTAATATCTTATACATACTTCGGCTTTCAGTAAAGGGTATATCAACCTTCAAATACTCAGGGAATGCTTTTTTGCTGTCTTCCCAACTCGGATTGGCAATTATTCTTCTTGGCATGCACATCCCTGCAATGCATCTGGGAGTTCTTGCTCAGTTTTTAATTGAAGACAATGCTTTTTTTTTTTTTTCCCTAGAATGGGCAAAAATTAATACTGAAACATGATTAGATAATTGTGTCAGAATTTGGTTTCCCACAAATGGTCTGTTACATTATAATGATCTATGTCGAGAGCCAGTTTCCTTTTGCCTAACGCCATCCTTTTATCCCAAGTTGTATGTCCTTCAGCACCTTAAAGAATTCCTTTTTATTTGTGATATTTATGCCCTCCAAGTACTTGTTGAAGGATGTAATTTCCCTCTTAGTCATCATTTAGCCAAGCGATACATATTAAATTCCTTTAATCTTCACTCATAACTCAGTCTCTTCACACCCTTAATCATTTTTATTGCTCTTCTATGAATTTCTTCCAATTTGTCTGCATCTCTCTGGCGGTGAGGTACCCAGAATTTAATTCCTTATTTTAGATGTGATCTCCCTGAAGCAATACAAAAGATGTTACCTCCTGCTACTTCTATCTACCACTGATTTAACAATATGCTGGAATCATGAAGTAGCCGGGAATCAATTAAAAAAGATTTTTAAATGGTTCAGTGCTCAGAGTTACCATCACGCTTTTGTGCCACCGCGCTTGAAGCTGGTTGAAGCCTGCTGCTTTTGGAAATACACGTGTGTGGCTTCTAGGGCAGGCGAAGCTTTAACACCTGCTGCGTGCACAGCTCTGTAGCTCTCTGAAGGAATACGAATGAGGAGTTATGATTTAGATGACAAATGGAGACGGGTTCAAATTGGCACCAGAAATAGCTCGTGCACACCGATGGCCTGAGGGTTTCACACCTCCTGTAACACCAACCAGGGGCTCAACACAGAACACAGCAAGGGCAAAACCAGGTGAGCCAGCAGCCAAGGACCTTGCATTAGGCTGGTTCAGGCTCTTAGTTAAATTGTTTGCTTTAGTACCAAAAAAAAAAAATTCTTTAAAAATCAGTAGCATCTCATGAGCTTTGATTAAAGAAGAGTTTGAGATGGCTAAGAAGCAGACTAAATGGGGAAAGATGCTCTAAGACCTCTTGGATCTCTACTAAAATGCTCGGGTGGCTTCTCTGTGACCGTTGGGTGTGTTTCCTGATTAAAGGCACACATCGCTGCCACTGATGTCAACGGGAGCTCTGCTCCTGGCTTCCCCCTTCCCATATGAACAACCCTGTTGTACCTTATTGCTCTTGTGAATGAGGAGGGAAGAGTGTTGCTCTTGGAGGCGTTCAGTTTCTGTTACAGAATATTTTTTTCCTTTCTGTGTCAGAGATATTTAAGCTGCCACTTTCCAGAGGTATTATGTATGTTAATGTATTTCATCTCTGAGCCACTGGTAGGGAATTGTAGGTCACTGGGCCATTTTGCGTGCACTCCCCTGCCTGGAGTTTTTACTTTCATGTTGTTTATTACTCCTCCTCCAGCTCCTGAATTCAAAATGAAGCATTTAAAATTTGATCAGGCGTGTGTTTCAACAAGCACTTGGATTATATGTGTGCCTTATTTCCTTAACTAATTTTTCCCATTCTAGCTACCTCAAGAAAAATCAGACCAACTATATTTCACAGGCTCTTTTCCCTGTATACTCTAGTCTTTCCTCTTTCCCTTCTATTGCTCCTCATTCATGTCTAAACCTGAACTTCCTTGCAAATCCCAGCCTTCAGCAGGGGCTTCAGAGCTGAAAAAAACAGATTGTGGCATGGAGCCACAATGGATACACACATCACGTGTGCATGGATGTGCATGGACATATGAATCATTCCTTAAGAATTATTTACGTTCTGGATAAACACCTCATATTGCTGGATGGAAAAAAAAAAGATTATTGTTTCTTTCAGCCATAATGAATAAATATTTCAAGTACCGAGGATGATTTGTTAATGTTGAGTTTTTGGAATGAGTGGTCAACATGTGGACTTGCCATTTGTTGCAACAGAAATTCATGGGTGAAGTGCAAACCCTGTTCCTGTGTGAGAGGGGACCCAAGGGGGACCTGGGCATTCTCACGCCTGATGAGAAGTTGCACTAGGGCAGGGAGGGCCAAAATCTGGAGCCCATCTATGAGGTCCCACTCTGCCATGCTCTTGCATGCTCCATTTTAGCCCAGTTGGACCCTGGTTCAAGGAACAGCATGATCAGCGACTGTTCCCGTAGGTATGACATTACCAATGAGGTCAATGCATGAGGTCAGCCTGCTTTTCAAAGAAGAGGTTTGACTTGTGCAGAGATGGCCCATGCCATGCCTCTTTCCTTCAGAGGATGGGTCTGACCCTGTACAGCTGCAAAGAGATGAATTTCCAACATCCTTATGCTCCTTCATTTCAGAGACACAAATAAAGTCATTTAGCTTGCTAGATGTTGTATGGAAGATATCAAGATGGATCAACTGTCTTTACCTTCAAAGTTATGAAAGCCTTTATTACAGAGATAAATCACGTACCTCCTTGCTGACACAGTGATAAATGTCTTCTCCGAGTGTTATTCTTTCTGCTAATTTCAGAAAAATGAATATTCCTTTTATCTCCTTTTTTTTTCTTTTTCTGCTAACTCAGGCTTCATTACCAAGTCATTTCAATTTGTGATCATTCTTCCAGTACACCTGCAATGATAGAACTGATAAACCCTTTTTTGTATTGTAACTTCTAATGACTATCACAGTTGCAACAGAATTTTGGCTTTAGGAAGAACATCAGAGATGGCAGAAAACAGAGAGATAAAATTCAGCCTCCATCGTACAAGCTGAAGAAATAGCATGGGAGGGATGAATTTCATACATATATATATTATCTATTCTTAACGCATTTTTTTTTCTGAAAAGTTTCTACTCACGTAGTTAAAACACTTGGATCTGTAAGGAATCTCTCAGTTTTTCCTCATGCTGGTTACTTTCTCTCTCCCGGTGCTTAAAAGCTGAAACAGAAGCTTCTGCACACTGGTAATATCTTGCTGAATCAGGCAGTTTGGTGCAAAGCCAATTCCTGTGACTCCTGTGGTCTCGCATGAGAAATTACTTTTGTTGAATAAGCGTTGACCATTTAATATACAGTGCTCATGACTCACCATATATTCCGAGAGCACTCGGAGATATTTCGATACTGTCTCTGCATTTTTACAGCCTAAACATGTTCCCTGGAGATTTATTCAGCTTTGCATTCTTTTTTCTCATACACATTTCCAGGGGTTTTATGGGGAGGGAGCCTAACCATTGCAGGCAGCTCAGTTCATTTAGCAGAGTCCTGTCCTTTCCAGTTCACCCACCTACAAAATGGGAATAATAATAAGCACTTAAGGGAGAGTATTCACATGTCTAGCTCGAAACCTCTAATGATAGTCTCTCCAGAGGCTCAGCAGAGAGAAGTAGCTTCTAATTCAGATGCTTTGAATGGGCTTCTAATGGCGGCTGTGTCTCTCTGCTGGCAGTATCGTAGAATGACAGGACGGTTTGGGTTGGAAGGGACCTTAAAGATCATTGAGTTCCACCCCCTGCCATGGGCAGGGACACCTTCCACTAGACCAGGTTGTTCAAAGCCTCATCCAACCAAATTCTCAGCTCAAGCACCCCTACAACAGGTACTTCAGCTACATGCCAAAAGCCGGACACTGTGAGCATCCTCTTTCATACCTCATCCTACAACATTTCCATGCTCAAATTTTCAATGCAGAGCAATATCTGGTTGGCTCAGTGGTTTTCCACACGTGCAAAGAGGAGTGGGCCTCATGGTGAAGACCATGAGTACCCCTGTGACCAGCGAGGGTGGACGAATTAGTATTTCAACAACACTACATGTATTAAGCTCAGTGAAAGTGTTATTAATTATCAATATGGTCAGTCGTTATTATTCATTAGTTGTTAGAGTAAACTGCCGAGACTCAAGATCTCTGCATTGTGGTCTCACAATCGCGATGTTGTGCAAGTCACTTTGCTTCTCTTGTCCTCATTTTTCCTGTCATTAGGATATCTGCCTTCATTTTTAAGTGTGATGTGAACTTTAATTAGGCCTGAAAAGAACTTTGAGAACTTCTGGTGAAAAGTGAAATATTAATGCCAAGCATTGCTATACAGCAGATGAGACAGAGCGATAGTCCCGTCTCTATTCAAAGAGCTCAGACCGGTGCCATGCAGCACTTCAATGGCTTGTGAATTCTACCCAGAAATACTGAGGACAGAGAAACACATCGAGCCAGTTCTCCTCAAAGTGAGAGCCAAGAAGCACCACCAGGGAGCTCGGATTTGGAAAACCCATCTCTCTGCTGCTTTTCTTCTAGTTCCACAGGCAAACTGCCCATTGGTAGGCACAAATGGGTATTTAGGCATCTAAATATCCGCTCCTGGACACAGAAATACAATTTGTGAGTGTGTTTCACATAGAAGGACTGGCACAGAAATCAATCTTTATTTCAGAAAATCTTCTCTTTGGTGTTTAGCCTTTGTGCTAATGATATGAATTAGATCCCTATTATAAATGAGCCTCATGTCTCAGAAACGAATGTGCTTTGTTCAAGAACCAAGACTTTCTGCGTTTCATCATCATTCTGTTCGTTAATGATGCGGCTTTCCTGGCGACGATGAGAAACATTTATTTCCCTGGAGTATTTCTGGATGGTAAAATTATCGTGTTAGTTGTGGGCAACTGCTGCTGTATTTAATGGCTGAGGCTATATTGCCACATTTAATCATGCCGTTTGGAAACCTGGCCACCTTCCTTCACACCTCCAGTTGCCACGATACCCTTTGGCCGTTATTAATTTGTCCAATTCACTTTTATGCTTCAGACAGTGGCTGCCAGCTTCTGACTGCTTGGAAGCACAATGGCAAGACAAAATGAAAAAATGACAGTGACATAAACATTACTGAGTGGTCTTAGTCTGTTTTTAAGGACTGTTGTAAACCACAGTGGTGGAGAGAGACAGATCAGCCACGCCGATGTAGAGAGGTGGATGTGCATGGTGGGATCTACATATTCCTGTAAAATGCATCTACATTTCCTTTACACCCAATGCTAGTAACACTCTCATAATGTTGCAGGAAAAAAGGCTGTGTTGATAGCAAGGTCCAGCTGTTGTGCAGTTGCTTAAGCCCTCCAGGGGTCATCGACTGAGTTAGTACAGGTTCCCACAGAGATATAAGCACATTTTCTTAGTTACACCTCCCACCCTCTTTACATCTCCCAGTCAGAAACAGAGAAATGCATTATTCTAGGCTGTCACATACAATAAATTCTTCATTTTGAATGTCTCATAACTCGTCGCCAGGTGTTTGCTGATGCTCTCCCTCCCATTGTAAAATCCGTCTGCCTTCCCCAAACTGGAAAGCCAAACCCAGATATCCGAGATGAGATGAGTTACGCATCCACACATGCATTCTTTTTGTCGAGACATGATGATGTTTTGGACAAGGTAGCAGCATCAGCTAATGCAGATTCTCTGTGAATTTGACCGCACGCTTCCCTCCACCAAAAGGTTGCACTCAAGAAAGTCACTTTAATGCAATGTCAGGCTTGAGATTTGCCATCTGCTAAACCAGGAAACCATAAATTCACAATCCGAACCAATGCTTGACTGCTCTGCGGTCGCCATCTGTAGTTTTTTACATTACTGTTTATTCTGTTAAATTTATGCTTTAGTGTGTAAAAATGCCTACAAACTATAAAAGCAAACGAGCAATGTGATAGGATTCAGCGCAGTAAAGACAATAACTTTAGAATTATCAGATTTTGTAGACTCAAAAGTCTCAAGGCTTAACCTTACGTAAACTCTTGGCTTCTACATGTAAAATCTCTATGCTTAGTATTAAAAAATCTTGCAATATCTCTATTCCCCCTGACTGCACTTTCAGCAAATAAGCACACTTCCCGTGTTAGGCTAACAAACACCGTATGTTTGAGAGCTCTGCGTTCAGAATAGATTTTTCTCTCTGTTGTACAATGTGCTACTACTGGTATCAATTGCTCCTTTAGGAATTTTTAGGTCAGCACAGCGTATGCTGTAGTAAAATAATGTAAAAAGCTTTGGTGCTCGCTTTCATGTGCTCAAATTCAGCCTACATGTGAACAAAGAAAACTGCTCGGAAAATATATATGGATGCAAAAATCCCCATATTTGATTATTTACTTGGAAGTAACCCTTCTTTTAAAAATGCAAAGTGATGTAATGTAAGAGGGAGCAAACTTCCCTTTGGTTGACTCACTTATCAAATGACTTCTACAATGAATTTGCTTCTGCAAACTTCTCTTCTCCGGTGGGCTGCATTTCCAGGATTTTGTCCTCTGGTCCAGGATTTCCAGTGGTTGACAGCAAGCAGCAAGACCTCTGGAAATGTTTGATGTGTCTCCCACAGTAGTGAAGATCAAACGTTGAGATCATTCCCAGTCAGTTGAGTGTTTCTGGACCATGCCAAGCCAACTGCTCTCGCCTTGCACAGATGGGCTGGAGATGTGCAGGAGCTCTGATGTGCCTTGAGCCGCCTGAACCAACTGTGCACTTGCAGATCACCCGTGGACAGGACATCTGTGCCTTTCTGGAAGCTCTCAGCTCCCTGGGCATGGGACTGTCCTGGGACATGACCTTTGGCTTTGCTTCATTTTATGATGTGGGAAAAAAATCATATATTAGCATAGTCAGCCCTGTCAAATCAGAGGTGGAGCCGGTCTGGTGTGTCTTGGCTGCAGGTAAGGCTGCTCCAAGCTCAGGTGGTGCAAAAACCATTGGGAAAAATGATGGAGAAGGAAAGCTGTTCAGATGAGAACATGCAGAGCTGCCTAAAAAGGCTGATCTAGCATCGTTGCAATTTTTTTTTTCTTCTGAATGGAAAAAGAAATGTCAGTCTGACCCATCTGCTGGGATTCATGGAGAACCCCAAAAGACCTGTACACATGCTGGACAACAAGTGCCCATATGGTGTCTTCATTCATTCATTGCAGTGCTGGTAGGCAGCAGAAATGCCTCAGGGAACGATTGGGGCTGAAAGGATATTTTTAATAGAACAGATTGCAGTGGTCTATGATAGGAAATCATCATTGAGCCTTCTTCACAAATATCTAAATTTCTATCTCATATACTTTCCCTCCTAATGCTGGCAGAGAAAGAAAAAGAAAAAGAAAAAAACAAAAAAAAAACAGAAAATAAAGCTTTTTTGTACTACAAGGCACTGAGAAAATTTCCCACTTACCAATGTTAGGCTGTGTCAAGGTTACTGTTAGCTTTATTAATATTCATTTTCATTTACACTACTGCAAAGTCATTAATGTGATAAGAGTGTTATTATCTTTATAACAATAAGTATTTATTAAAAGTATGTACAGTGAAAACTGGTAATATGACGAGGCATTGCAAAGTATAATGCAATGAATCCCTTAGGAAGGATAATAAAGATTTCTGGCTCTATTTATTCCTCCCAACAACTTCACAGTATTTAAAAAAAAAAAAAAAGCAAGATAACAATGCAGGCTTGAAGCTGCTTATCAGAATTTGCAAATACCCCGAGTCTTTATCCTCAGCGAGAACTGGAGGGATCCATTTCTAGAAAATTATTATTGTCTGCCCTTTTAGCAAGAAACTGTCATGCTGGTTTTGTTTAATTAAACTGCTGCTGTCAATTACTACCTGCAAATAACATAAAAGTATCGGATGGTGAGCTTCGGAAGGCACTTGGCAGTCACCAGGGTGTTGTGAACTCCCTTTGCACTCTCTGCACATTTATTGGAGGCGGGAGGTCTACTGCGAGATAAAATTCCCCATTTCTATCCATTTCCCATTTCCTTCGAGGAAATAAAAATGATCCGTAATTTATGTAGTGCCACTGATTGAAACATCAGCATTTCCACCCCAAGTTGCAATATTCTCTTGAATCCCAAAGGCTTCATGTTCGTCGAGCCTTTCCTGTTGTCCCGGCGAGGGCTTCCTCCCAGGGGACCGCAGCAGGATGCTGCCTGCTCCTCTGACCCCCCTCCCCAGCCCTCCTGCCCTGGACAAAATAGGGTCCTCCTCTTCCTCTTACTATTGGCACATCCCTCCATTTCCAATTCTGTAATCAAGGTTTTATTCCTGCCTTAGTTTTTTTTTTTTCCAAAAAAGCAGTTAGCTTTATGCTCAGCATTTTACCCAGGCTCCAGGGCCAGCAGCTAGACGAAGGCAGAGCGGTCCAAAAGCAGAGGAAAACAAAGAGCCGTCCTTTCCGCCCGTACGCCGTGTTCCCTTCAGCTCAGCTGGACACTTCCTTAGGCAACAAGAAGTCCCACCGCCGGGCTGCAGCTGAGTCTGGCAAGCGTTGCTGCAGGAGAAATGACAATCTTTTTTTTTTTTTCTTTTCAACCGGTCACCAGCTGAGCCATGGCTCCCGTGGCTCTCTGCCATTGGAGATCTGAAAAGGTGACCTCTGAGAAACTTTCTGGGCCAGCACCCTCTTGCACTCACTGCAGCTGGTGATTGCAATTGGGTGATGAGCTGCTCTAGAAGTCCTCTCCCGTATTTGAAGTTTTCCCTTTTTTGGCCCAATGTTAGCAAAAAATAAAAGCGTGAGAACAAGCGGCATACATGGTCTTAATTGAATTGGGTGCAACATCTTTTTCTTTCTTGGAGTGTAATTTTTCTGTAGGGAGCTCTTTTCAGTGGAGTTGGAGGCTTTGTGCTCTTTCTGATGGCCCTCCGTAAAAAGGTTGTTCTCCATCAGCTTTGGATATTGAGGCTAATTAACTCTGGGGTAAGATTTTCCATGATATGTGTGGGCTGTGCAGTCAAGATAATGTGTACCTGGGCTCCAAACTCTATTTTCAAGGTGTACAGAGGTAAGGAATACCATTCCAGTAGAGTGTAATGTTCACTAGGTTCAGTTTTCCCCCTGTCTGGTTGGCCCAGCACAGTTCACTGCTTTTATTTAACCATAGGCTGGACCAATGTTCAAGCATTTACTTGAATACCTGCTCATCCCACACAGCCGTAAATCTTTATTTTCAGTAATTTTTGTAACGCTCTCATCCCAGGAGGAGATCTAATGTCCCAACCTGCCCTTTTCCAGAGGTGTGCTATTGCCCGGAGCCATTCCCACGCTCTCTTGGGGTTTGCTGCTGAGACACTGAGACACCCTCTGCACAGCTGCTGAAATGTCGCTTTATCTTTTTTAAAGACACCCTGCCTTCCAACACTTGGAGATCACAAAGGTTATTTTGGTGCCTGGGCTTGCAAAAAATACATAAATTATGGGCTTATGGGAGCTTCTGTGCTCATAGAGCTGGTGGTCCCCAGCAGATGGGCGTCGAACGCTGCATTTCACACTCACCTCCCCAGGTGCTGTCCTGTGCTTACGGGGAAATGCAATGCCTGTGCTCCACCACACTTCCCTGGAAGATGAAGAGAGGGTCGGGTACCCTGGCATGCACAGTCTGGCTGGGATACAGAGCTGGGATGAGACGGGACAGCAAATGCTGCACTGGAGATGGGGCACGATGTGGGCGCAGGGACAGGGGCAGCCCAAGAGAGGGACTCTGCCCTTTAAATCATAGCTCCCATTGGTTCCAGCACTGCTGCCAATGCCATTTTCATATGTACCTTGAAAAAATTGCTCCACTAAATATTTTCTAAAGTATACTGACATGACTTTTAAGGGTCTGAGCAGCTTTTCCCTGTTGCAGGTACTGTGCTTAATATATATGGGGGATGTTACTTCAAATAACAAGAACATGAACAATAAAGCATAGAGGTGAAAGCACCACAGCTAAAGCAACACCCTTATTTTGTGTCCCAGATGCCTTCACCTTTTCCTTACTAGTTAAATTCTCTCTTCTCTCCCTATTACGGACTTAGCTTTGATCCACCCTGGCAGAATCAACAATATTTTCTAAAAGTTCTTTTCAGTCTGAGCCCTTTTTGTGATAACAACTAAAACAGTACAGAGAGAAGATCTGGATTATATTTGTGCGTGACTAGACTATTAATCTTTCAGCCCAGGAAAAATAAGACGAAGTGAGTGCAATTTTTAAACCTGACCAGGAGGGCGGGGGGTCAAGATGAAGCCAAGCACAGGTCAATGCGGTGTGCGATTCTGCAGGGAACTCCAACGACCTCAAAAATTCAAGTTGCATAATTTATATGACATAAATTCACCTTCTTGAACTCGCTGGGAGCCTAGTTTCCTCCAGGGAACATTTTCAGCCTTTTTAATTTACCTTAATCCAGATACCAACACACTACAGAGAGACGGCAGCACTTTCCAGCTTGCAAGGGATGATTCCAGTCTTGACCACCTCCATTCCAACCCCTCCTTCACCCCAACCCAGCTTTGATCCCTCTCGTTTGTCTGAAGGCTTTCCCTCGGGGAGGGTGGAGAAGGATTCACAGGGGGTTCTCCTCTGAACTTCAGTTTTTTTCTGCGGTGAAGAAAATGTGCTTATTCCTGGCATGAGGTCCTCATAGCTCGCCGCCAACTGCTCAGACCTCTTCTCATCTCAACAAGGACTTGGCTGGCCATAGCAATCATGAGGCAGATTGGGCTGAAGGGAAACAGCGATGCCTGTCCGACAACGTGCTGGGAATATTTTCTTCCTTTTTTCTACTCTAAAGCATTCTTCCTTCTCCAGCCTGCCCTTAAGAATCTAATTAGCAGCCTAATTACCACCTCCGTACTATGCCCCAGCTGCCCTTTGCTGCCTCGTGCTCTCAGCCTGTCTTCCCTCCTCAATCCAACCTTTTTTTGTGGCTCTGCAAGGTCTGTGCTGCTTCCTCCATGCATCCAACATCGCTGCGCTCTACTCCATGGTTATTTTGATCCCACACTCTGGCAAAATTGAACCATGAATGGTCTGTAAATTTTCAGCCTTGAGAGGCTCTTCATTAGGCAACAAATAACTCTCGGCACCTAGTTGATGTTATCCTCCTGTTAGCTGTTCGTCACGCGATGTGCCTTCCTCCCCGATCAGCAGCTGGGTCAGTTCCACCCAGCTGGCAGAGCTGCTGCTTGCCAAATAGCTGCTCTTTATATGATGTTTTCTGATCTTTAATATAAAAGCAACAGCACTATTTTTGTCCTGGTTGAGTTTAGTTCAAAGACTTGCTCTGTCTCACCGTTGCTATCAGATGTCAGCAAGCGGTGTTTCACCAGACTAGATCCCAAGGTTGTCCTACAGGAATGGCTTTTTATGGCTTCAACACCACTGCTGTTGCTAGCGGCATTTCCACACAAAGAGGTCCTGTCGCAAATAATGAGCTGCATTTAAAGCATCGATGCTCTGCTTCAGACACTGTCCCACCAGGATGCCCGGCAGCCAGGATGATCTACAGCCCAGCTGCCCCACGCATTGGGAACAATTTGAGCTCCACCTCCTTTGAAAACCCTATCTGCCCTTGGGGCAAGTGATATCACAGCTCTCTGATAGGTACATTATTAATTTTCAGGACACAGTGCATCTAAAAGCCAACCACTACCCTGGGAAGTATGTCACAAAACAAATATTCCTTCCCTGCTGAAATGCGTTATTAAAGCCTCTACCCTATAAATCCCAAGTAGATAACACTCTCCGTGGCACCTTGTAAAATAAGTAATTTTCTGCTACCAAGGAAACAAATTCTTTTTCTCAGTCCTATCTAAACTCCACCAACATGGTGACAGACGCAACATTGCATCTGAGTTGGGTTTTGACAGCCTCATACATTTCTGGCTCTGTCAGCAAGAGTAAGTGCATGAAGCTTTCACTTTAGAAAGCTCAGGAGCAAAATGGACTTTCTGTGACCTGTTTCACCCTTGTCTATACCAGACTTTATGCCGTAACATTTCCTATCACTGCTTCATTGCAAGGATGAGGCAGAATTAAGTGCCAAGATCAAATCCAGACCAGCCTTTTGAAGAGAGGGAGTGAGGCTGGGATTAGACAGATAGACGTTGGAGGTTCCCAAAAATGTGCTTTTTAACCCCTGGAATATGTTAGGATGAAGCTCACCATGTTTAATACCCATCCCAGGTCCTGCTGGGGCAGAAACAAGGATTATCTGCTCTGTTCTTGCACAAGGTATCGTGATACAAGGGCTTTAGATACCAGCACATTCAACCATATTCTTGGAAAATTCTCTGAAAAAATGCACGAGAAAAGCAAGCTGCAGGGTGCAGTCGTGACTGTGCACTCTGTGACCACCAGCTGAGACAGACATGGAGCAGGACTGGGAGAAGGGCAGTTTTGCAGCAGCAGAGTGTTTGAGGTGGTATATCAATTTTTAGCACATTTTCTAGTTTCCTAACAAAGATTTTGCTTCAATAAGATGTTGTTTCTTTACGGCTTTTTTTTTTTTTGCTATAGCACTACAGTATTGTTTCTTGATGGTTATTGTATCAGCAAATGTTAACATTTCATTCCAGTTTGAAATGAGAAGAAATGAAAAAAAATCCAGCATTTCCCTACAAAATGAAAGTGCTATTTTCTAAATAGCTCTAATCAGCTGCCAAGACAACTGAAAATAATATCCTATTTCCATCCCTTCTGAGCCTATGCAGGTATACAAATTTATTTCTCAGAGTGGAGAGGTCTATGGGATCATTCATTTCTGAAAGTTATGTAATCTCTCTCTCTAGTGTACGCTTCTAGAGCAAGCAGGAGAGTTAACTTAGTAGTTCATTGTTATTTTCTTTTTTGTTCTTTGGTGCATAGAGTGTATCTCCGTGTATTGAGCAGCTGCCAGCAAAATGTTCAACATCAGCAGACCTTGCGAGGGTTCAGATGTGACCACCGGTTTTAAATACAGACTTTTTCTTTTAAATTCCAGAAATCATTATCATGCATTCAAGGAGCAGCCTGAATCCAAAACAAATTTATTTCATATTATGGGTGAAAAATGGCTTGTTCTCCAGCTCAGCAAAGACAGATGCCTCAGCATAAACCCACATATTAAAGCCCCTGCTTCTCGCTACCAGTGCAGCATTCCCAATGAGAAAGAAACACTCTTTCCTTTTCCTCCTCATTCTCGCAGTTGGCACAAGGTGCAGCCTATGCATTTAAAAGCATTTCAGTTTCAGTATTCCAAAAGCAAAGCTTAAGTGGATAGATATGGGCTGCTGTAGTGGTGAAAAGGGCTGGACGGGAACCACTCCACACAATTACACTGGGATATTGGGGCAAACACACGGTCACCTCCAAGTCCACCCTGCCCATGAGAATGCTGCATAAATATTTGAGCTCTTCAGGGAGCTGATCGACCCATTGAGAAGGGTGACACCAAGGAGCTTGTGATATATCTATCAAAGGAGTATCTTCAGTCCTGGGTCTGAAAAAATGTATGAGGGACGGCACTAACCTGGAGATGGCAAGGATACTGCTTAACTAGTTAAAGAAAGACAGTAAAGCATGTCAAGCTTCAGAATTGACCAACCTTTAGTGTTGCCTTTCCTCTGATAAAACTTGTAACAGGCTGCTTTCCTTGTGTTTGAGGAAGAAACCCACGACCTATGTCCATGAGAAAGGACCCACAGTGTCGCTCGGTCCTGCCATGAGAACCGATTAAAATTCCTTCATAGGGAAATTAACTTTGGCTTGTTTTCTTTTTTTTCTGGGCAGCTATTATAAATAATAGCAAGGAAAAACAAAGTTTTTTAATTTGTGCAAGTGCTTTGACAAAGCTGTGCTTCATCCTTGTGTAAATATTGCTCCTGTAACACTGCCAAGGAGTGGCCCTGAATGTCTGCAGCCAAAAAACCCAGACCTGCTCCTGTCTGAGTCCGTGAGACCTGCGTATAATTCATGTTTGTGGCTGGTATTCCAACTCTTCAAAAATATTCTAGCAGCCCCTCCTGACTGGGAACACAGACTGCCATTCCCTGACTCCTGTGTAGCATTTCAGGGCTGGCCATGGCAAGTTTTGCAAGGAAAAATTCTTTTGTTAGACTAACTGACAAAGCTGGAGAGAGAGGTCAAGCTTTCAAATAAGCAATTCCTTGCTGAACATTTGGATTTGCGTGCCTGGATGCTTATCTGTTCTGTTACAGTCATCCAATAAAAGATAAACTCTCTCCCCCTAAAAGCCATTACCTCGCTTAAACCCTAGACCTTCATGGGTAAAATACCATGGCTAACTACCAAGATCATGCCAGAGACAAGGACAATCATAGAATCACAGAATCATAGACTGGTTTGGGTTGGAAGGGACCTTAAAGATCATCCAGTTCCACCCCCTGCCATGGGCAGGGACACCTCCCACTAGCCCAGGTTGCCCAAAGCCTCATCCAGCCTGGCCTTGAACCCCTCCAAGGATGGGGAAATCTGTTTAACTGAAGAGGGATAACTTTGCACGGAACGAAGAGAAATGTAATAGCTCTGGTGCGTAACCCAGCTGTGTTTCAGATTTCAACTTCTCCAGTTGGTTGCAGCCTGTGTCAAGTGGGGAATGGAAAGAAACTCTTGGCAAATCTGTCGGAGGTGGTATCTGTAGGATGTGTCTCAGCTCTGAAGTTTCTGTTGAATCTCTAGTTCCCATGTCTCATTTAAGAGCAAACCCTAACTGTCAGGCTTTTCCCAGTGGCTCTGTAACGAGAGGGTTCCATCAACTTTTCACGAAAAGTGATGTGAGAATAAACAGAAATTACAGGGTTTTGAAAAACACAGGCTGCAGCTTGCAAACCTGCAGGCGTTTTATGACTCTGCCATTTCACAACCCATGAGCTTGCAGATTGGGAGATAAAATTACAGATGGAGTTGAATTTAAACATCCCATAGGATAATCTCCTTGATGTTGATGAGGTGTCCAGACTAGACTTTTCATTCCAAGATGGTGCTTGCATTCCAATCGAACATTCCGAAAGCCACAAGTAGGGTGAACTGAAGAACTACCCACTGTTTTCCTGAGTAGGAGAAATACCTTCCTTTACTCACAAGCAGGCTAAGGAGAAATCTCCCATAAAGCATAAAAATTTTCCAAGTTGTGCTCCTGAGTGTGCACTGGAAGAATTACTTTGACCACTCTCCAACTAATCACTGCTTTAAAAAAGATGCCCTTGGACAGCAGATATATACAAGAGGTTCATCACTCTTGGAAATATCTGCAGATGATTTTGTGATCATAAAGTCTTGAACACAGAAAGTTTCTGAACATGTCTTCTGGTGCCAAGGAGGGTAAGTGCTGGGGAGCACGGTCTGCCAAGGAATTTCTAGTTGCTCAGTTATAGCCAATGCTTTTAGTGTATCTGTTAAATAAATCAACAGGCATTTCAATGAACAGAGCTGGCATTGCAGCATCTTCCTGCATAGGAAAGACTGCGGGCCCACAACAGCGTGAGGGTTTTTTTCTAAATCTCTGTCATTGTCCAGGTACAGGAAAAAATCTAGTTGCGGTTCACTGCAACACTAGATGTAAAACTCTCGTTATTTACAAATTCTAGTAGTCAAAACTACAACAGGTACAGAAAGAGGGAGAGAGGGATATCTATTTATAGTGGAAATCTATAGGAAACCTGAACTTAAAGGATAAAATCTTATTTTAAAAGACAAGGGGTGGTAGTTAAAATGCCCAATTATTTCTTTGTTTTCATATTTCATTCATGAGTGCTGTGATATCCCAGAGAATAACTTCCCAAATGCCAAGAAGACAGATGATTTCGTTGCTGTTGTCCTTTAACTGGTTATCCATAGTTACTATCATTTTTTTGTAGAAGCAGGAGAGCAAACAGGGGTCCCCGTGCCACAGTCACTTCCATGATTCACATGTGTGTTTTTTTCACGTCAGCTGTAGTTCAGAAAAATGAGGAAATAAAATTGTCAGACTAAATAAGTTAACTTTTCTCAAGTTAAATCAAAGTCTAGGGAATGTCTTCCTATGAATTAAAGAGTTCTTATCTGTGTACAATAGTTTACAACAAGCAAAGTTCCACGTTGTCAGTAGACATCAGTACGGCCAACCAATTGAAATAGTTACATTATTCTGATTTTTAAGGTCAGGAAATGGCGAAAGAGTGAAACTGTTGCAGAAAAGCATATTTTACACAATGCTGCTCTGAGCCCTGAACCAAAACCACTGAGAATAGCCTGGAGGAGACCAGCGCCTTTCATCCAGTTCCAAGACAGTCTGAAAACACTCACATTTAAGTTTGTTAACCATCCTTTAACCTTTTCTCCCTTTTCTTTCCCTCTACTGTGGTCTCTCCGCATGTGCCTCCTGCCCGTTTATTGGTTTACTTTCTTTTAATAAAAGAAAGAGAGACCGCTGTGACCATTCCCCCCAGCCTCCATCGCTTTACGATGGGTTTGCCACAAGCGGGACCCCATCACTGTGAGCTGCCACAATCCTCTTGTTGACGCGACGACCTGCGAGATGATTTCTCAATAGGTGTGAAATCCTCCCACGTCGTGTTTATTGCTTGTACCTCCTGCCCCGTGAGCAGGATGCTGATTTTTTTCTTCTCTTCCCTAGAGCAGCCTGGCTAACCTGTCCTTGGACAGCGGTTTTATTGCCTTGGCAAAAATAAAAACACAAAACCATCTGGCCAACACCTTTTTTAACCTGTCCACTTCGGTTCACCCATCTCTCTGAAACCCACTGGAACATTTTTCCTCTCTCTTGCTTTGCAGGATCACAGCAATGGCCAGTTGTTGTTTTTACAGCCTAAAAGATTCTCTCCCTGCGGGGACACTCGGTTAATCGGGAAATCAATCGTAGGGTTAAAAAAGGTACGTGGGTGTGGGACTCTTTCTCTGTAAAATAAAGGGGTGTCTGCCACACCTGTGGGTCACACGGCTCACCAGGGAGAGGGGAAAGTTATCATTTCAGAGTGCTTTCCAAGAGAAAAAAAATGTTTTAATATGAACAATACATTCTTAACACTTGCATTGTATTTGCTGTCTCCTAATATATAATTTTAACTTTAAAAGTGCTTAATCCTCTTAATTAACTTGTTATGAGGGGAGTTCTGTGGTTCACAATTGGAAAACTGGAAGAAAATGAAGAGCAGAATTTGTTCTTGTGCTTTCTTGTGCTCCTGATGAGTGAGGAGGGTCCAGCAGCCATGGAGAAGTGTCTGGGCTGGGATGGTGTCCCCCTCCCATCACCATCCCCTGGCATCACCTGCATCAGTAACTGGTTCAAGCGCAGGAAACAAGCTGCCAAACCACACAGCAAATGGAATAAATTCTGAAATATAAATTAGTTAACAAGTGGGATAATATTTGAGTGCTGAGTCGTAACTGGATGTACAGGAGGCATATCACTTTGAGAAAGACGTGCCATTGCTGACACAGCCCCTGCACTTAGCTCCCCAGCTTTTTAAGCATGCTGATATTGTTGCTCTCATTAATGCACTTTAATTCCACTCTTAATGCTTTTGCAAGCTCATGCGTAGCCGGGGACATTGCCCTGAGGAACTATTCCATGGGAAAGGGTGCGAGAAGCCAAGACGATGACAGAAGGGCGAGCATGGTTTCCTTGTAGAATCAAGTAAACAATAATAATGCCACATACCATGTAATTACCACTGCTCCCTCTCTGCACTCGTTGTCTCTGCGGGCTGGATTTGTCCAGCAGGTAGAAAAGCAAGACAAGAAAAGTGGAGAAGGGAGATACCTGCTCTGACAACTGTCAAATTTCCCCCCTGGCAGGAAGCCAAGGAGCTAACTGTATCTGACAAAATGAGCAACCTGTGCTAGTGGGAGGTGTCCCTGCCCATGGCAGGGGCTGGAATTCGATGGACTTTAAGGTCCCTTCCAACCCAAACTGTTCTGTGATTCTATGAAAATGGAAAAAATAACGGAACAGGGGAGATGTGGAGCTGGATTGCAATGGGATGGGAAAATTCAGACCTGTTTTGTTACCTCTCCCCGTGGGACCAGTCCAGGGTGAGTAGCTTTTGGCTTCCCCGGGGCGAGTTCTTGGCCATGCAGTGAGAATCACCAAGAGGCAAACGTGCCTCCGTCATCCTGCCAGAGCGACGGTCCCAGGAGGAATCAGCTCTTCTGCAGACAGCCAGTGGTTTATTGTTGTGCTGGAGCAAGGAAGTGCTTTTCAAGAGGGTCATTGCCATCACTGCTGATCTCAGTTCAGAGAAGGAAAGCAGCTTGTGTTCTCCCCAAACAGACTTTTGAAGGTTGCTCGTGGGTCAGGACGGGCTCGTTCGCGATGGAGCAAAGTGCGTCCATGCAGATCTACCTATAATTAAAGACTAGCAGTTTCCTACATTTCTTAAAACATCTGTACACATAATTACAGTACACCATTTAAACAGCTTAATATGAGGGAGGCATTCTTTTTTGCTGGGAGATTGCTTTTAACGCCGCAGCGTACAGCAGAGTTTGCAGATAAGGGCAGAAGTGCACCTAATTGCCTCTCTGCTGGCAGCTACTCTGCTTAAATGCCCATTTTCATAGTGGTACACCAGGCTTTCTGTTTGCTTCATGATGACTCCCTTTCCTCTTAATGCTTATTTCTCCACGCACCACTCTAAAAATTGAGGATACAGCCCCAAGCCTGGGCTCTGTCTGTCCAATTAACCGTGAAGAATGCCACAGATCTCGGTGCCATTTCCTTATGTCTTCCCTCTTCGTTGCGTTGATGCATGCTCACGGCACTCTTTTGTTAGCTGAGGAGTATATTTAGTATCTGTTTTGCTAGAATTATTCTGTTTTTTTCCCAAAGACATCATGCACAGGCTGTGGTGCCCATAGCACGGCAAAAGGGTATTCAGAAGGAGACTGAATGTAATTCCTGGACACACTATAGCTCCCATTTCTGCAGCATTCGGCTTTCTCCGAGACTTTCAGTAAGGCAGAGCTGTGGGGAACTATTTGATGTATGTATGTTGAACTATAGCAGGGGGGTTGGAACTCGATGATCTCTAAGGTCCTTTCCAACCCTAACCGTTCTGTGATTCTATGATTCTATGTCTAAGACATAGACAGGGTTTTTTTTCAGCCTGGAAAAAGAGATTAAAGTCTCAAATTAAGAATGGCTAGAGGTCTGAGCTCTTTTCCAGGGACTTTTTATTTTTTAACTGGTTTTCTGTTCTCTTTCCTGCTTTCCTGAAGTGTCACCCCATCTTAGTTTGGGTGTTTGCAACCTCCTGAGGAAGTCATAGCTTCATAGCACTGACCTGAGGTGCCTCCACAATGCACAACCCAAAGTTGGAGACCCACTTGGGGATAATTTTTTTTGGGGGGGAAAGAACCAAAGACAGGTCCTTTCTCAAGATAGGGGTCCAGTTTTTTTACCACAAATAAAAAGACTGGACAGATCTATTGGAAAATAGTGGGTGATCCTACAGGGGTGGGAGGCTCTGGAGTTTCTCCCTTTGCTGCGGAAAGCACAGCTAGACTTGAAAGTAAAAAGCAGAACTGTGATGGTTTCTGCCATCACACAAAGTTTGCGACTTTTTTTAAGCACAGGCAACAGAAAGAGAAAAGCAGCTGTTCAAATAAGGAACTGGCTTAGGAAGAAAATATTTTATGAACAAGCTCTTGTCTTGCAGGAAGAGGTCAAATCTGGGGGGAAGAAGACACAGAGAGACTTAAAAGTCAGAGATGTCGGATGTTAATATGACTGAGGGCAGAGGAGGAAAAATCAAGAAATCAGTGCTTGCAAATGGCAAAATGGAAATACCCAGAGAGGTTAGAAGGAGAGGACACGGACGGGCATAGGAGAAGAGCTGCTCACACTTTGTGGGGCTCCTTTTCTGCTGTTTGCCTGCTAGGTGGTGAGTGCTAGAGGAACAAAATGTTGGTGTTGCTGCCTTGCAAACAGATGAGCAGCACAGGAGATTTGGCTTGGATTTGTGGAATTTTTTTTTTGTCTCTCATATTGACAACATCCAGTGACAGATGACCCCCTGGGTCACTGCATAAGTCTCCTTGGACGAGTCCTCTCTTGCGTGTGCCCTCTTGTGTCATGGACAAATTCTTATCATCACGGACACCAGTTGCACAATCCAGCCCCACAGAAGAGCTATCCGTGTCCAGCTGGCTTACTCATGTCGCAAACGTGACTTGTGGGAAGTCACAGATCGTGCAACTTCCACGGCCCCACTGACTCATGGACCTCCTCCCATGTCTCCGATTAGCAGACCAAGCCACCCACTATGTCTGGAGTAAGGGCTGTCCTAGCACCTTCTCCGTCAAGTGAAGACACGCTCAACATGGGATGTGGGAAACCTCCTGAAGACGTCCCTGCAGGTCTGCATAGAGCCCGTGGGGGAAGGCACAAGGGACCATGAGGCTGTCAGCCCTACTGCTCTTCTGGTTTGCAACACACACCATGCCAAAATGAGAAGAATGTTGTCCTTAGTGAATCTTTATGGTCACATCCAGGTGACCAGCATGGTGACCACACCATGGCATCAAAGGTTGGAAGAGTGGAAAATTGGCTGGACGGTCCTGATGCCAACTATTCAACTCAGGACAGAGGAGCTGCTGCGGCATTTACACCTCTGCTCTGGCAAAGGGGATGTTCTGTCCAAAGTCATGATGAGTATTCATCCAAGACTTTAGATTTAGGCTTCTTTTAGAATCAACAGGGAGAAAAGAGTGGCAGAAATGGCCCCAGGAATGTTTCTCTCTATGGAGAGCTTAGAGAGTGAGCTACAATACAGATAAATAAATTTTAGGTGCTTGAATTGAAACAAGACATGTGTTGCTCTCACGGTATGTGCTTTGAGTGTGACCCGTTGTGTTTGCTTTGTCCCTACCCACCAAAGCCTGAGAATATATATTAATGTTTAATTTCTCCCCTGGAGTTTTGAATGCCAGAATCACATCCTGCTAGTCATACTGAAAATATTTCTACACAGACTTACAAAAAAGTAAACAAAAACTTATTCTATTTCACCAAAATATTTGGACTATCAGAAACAACACTCATCTGTGTCTGATGGTGAGCCATATTTCAGTGTTTTCTTCTGAATAACAGAAGAGACATATACTGTATTTTTGGACTGATCAAATTTTGAGACATTTTCATCCAATTATTTTTTGCCTGCAAGACCAGTGAAAGCTAGAAAGCACAAAGATTTTTCTAAATAACTGTAGCTGCATTTTGTGTGGATTCTGTTTGGAAGCAGATGGTTATGAAGACAAGTCTTAGCAAGTATTTTAAAATAATATAATAAATACTGTATAAAGAAGACATGCCTAATGTCTTGCTGTATTCCTGCTGGATCTGAATTCTGTTGTGGTTCAAAATAAAGGAAAACAGAAATTTGGAAAAGAAGCTAATGTGCCGTCTTCCTCTCCTCCTGTAATTGAAGGCAGAAGCTGTTTTAAAAGCAGAGTTTCTTTTTTACTAATTCATGAAACATGAATTTTCTGGGAAAATATTCCTCTGTGTTAATTGGCCCATAACAAAATAGGATGTTCTACAGTAATGAGCCCAGTTCCAGCTCCCAGGAAAGAAGTTTAACAGTTTCAAAACAGACCTGGGCTTCAAGTGGTCTGGGTCTGCTTCTGCATCTACTTCTGTCGTACTGTGTGACCTTTGATAAGTCAATCTCTGAAACTCAGGTATCCTCCCTGAAAAATGAAGTTGATCCTCTCCTGCCTCACAGACAAGTCACAAGCTTTAACCAAGCAGAGTGAGTAGATACCAGT
This sequence comes from Pterocles orientalis, assembly GCA_011057875.1. Lineage (NCBI taxonomy): Eukaryota > Metazoa > Chordata > Aves > Pterocliformes > Pteroclidae > Pterocles > Pterocles orientalis. The sequence goes on along the minus strand of WKFP01014989.1, from coordinate 696,824 downwards.
TTGAGGAATAGCAAAGAAGTACCAGTAAAAGAACACGTTCCATTCTTTAGACTCTGGCAAAATTCGATATTGGCCTCAATACCCTAGAAATGCAGAAGGGAAACTCCTGTTTGCAAAAGCAGAGAAATGCATACACATCAGCAGACAACGTAGGCTCAGCATTATAAAATGCTGACTGTTTTTTTCAAGGATCTGAAGAGAATATCTTTGCAGATGTTTTTTCTTCCATGAATCGTGTTTTCAATGGCTTATTAACCAGTATTGAAAAGCAACTTGGTTCTACTTGCATGGTTTCATCCATTCTGTATTCATTCATTTCATTCTATGTGAAGAAAGAATTAGCACCCATCAGTCTTTCCCAGCTATCTTTGATTTGGGAGCTGGAGCAATCGGGAAGGTGTGCCACCTGTATTCTGTTTTAGTAGGAGCAATGCTCAGTTTTGCTAGGGATGCGGGATTTTCATCATTAGACAAGATAATACTGGCAAATTACTTTAGAAGTATTTAAGGCTAAGGTTGTTGCCCCTTTGCCCATCCTCCCTGGTGTCACTTAAAAAAACACTGACCCTTTGGGTCGAGTGTCGTGATGACTGCAGCGTCCAGACAAATTACAGCAGCACCTGGACACTGGTATAGACCTTGAAAGAAGAAATGGAATGAAGGGGGAAGGAGGAGATGGTGTAGGCTGACCTCTCTGCAGCTTAATACTTCTAGCTCATCTGGGAGCAATTAGTTAATGAGGAGCCTCCGAGGCAAAGGTGAGATGCTTCTGTCTGATGGAGTGCTACAGAGAAGAGGCATTGTCTCTGATGAGATTGAGCAGCACACTGAGAAGAAGACCTTGGGTGCAGGGAACAGTCATGAAACAGACTGGCAGGAGGTTGAGGAAAGGAGGAGAGGAACAGAAGGATGGGAGGAAATGAGACTGGATGGTTTGATGCTGCAAATATGTGTAAAAAGCCAAACAGCAGTAATGCATACCCAGGAGCAGCTGAATTCAGATTTGGGTCAGTTTTGCTTAGGGAATGAGTTGATCTACAGGTGGACTTTGTTAACATGTTTGTAGAGATCTGGGTATGTGTGTCTTACGAAGGGGAAGCTGGAGAAGAAAAACAATTTGAGAACAGTTGTGTGAGTGCTCTGATCTATCCAGATCAATTGTAGTTGCAAGAGATTTTTATGTTATTGTGCAGCAGTTTATTACAAAAATCCCTCTAGGTAACTTAGACTGTATCTGGAAACTGCTCAGTAGAATATTTTAGCAGAAAATATTTGTATATATTTGGTATGAATTGTGCCTGAATTGCAAGTGTTATTAGAAAGGAAATCATATTACAATACGTGATATTGCAGTGAACCGCAGGATTATGTTATCCCAGTCAATGATTCCAGCTGGGAAGTGATTAATACAGCTCCGAGATGTGGAGATGAGCTCCATCGGTGCCTGCCTGGCCAGGCGGTGAGGAGCTCTGGTACCAGGAGGACATGACTGGCTCTCCCAGTAGTCTGTCAGATAATATAATAAAGATTTCTGAACATGGTAACCTCTTTCCTTTGGGCAGACTTGTAGTCATTCCCCTTCCTGACTGGTCCAGAGAGATTTTATTTGTGACCACACGTTCCACATTAAGTATTACTAGTTATTGGATTACAGTACTGCAGGATGAAAGGTCAGCCACAGAGTGGACTCCGAGCAACTCTGTTTTGATTGTATGTCCACATGAGGATGGATAATCAGATAACTCGTGTGTGCGCTGGTTTTCTAGTGATTTCTATTCTAGCATTTCAAAAATATCTATGTAGCTTAGAGAAATATTCTAGTGCTGCTGAGAAAACACTTAAATAAGCCCTTTCTTTAAAGTGTACCTAATATTTCCATGCAATTTTCCTTTGGGTCTGAAATGTTCTGTGGCTGTGGAGGTTTTCCTGGAAAGCTAAACGGGAAAGTAACTTTAATTTGACTGTTCCTTAGTTACCTGACCTTTCATATTCTGTGGCGTTGGGATTTTCCAATAGTCTAGAATCTTAGTTCGCTTCTTCTGTCATAATTACGTTTTCTCTTTCTCAGTCCTCCTACAATCCCTTTGGTTGCTTCCTGAGAACTGGGGTCCACCAAAAAAAAAAATCAAATAGGACAAGATCTTCAGCCAGGGTAACTCACGGTGTCGTTTTTGACCTCATTCTAGTCCAGTATTGGAATAAAATGAAAAATTCTGAAAATTCAGCATAAAAACCCCAAGTATCATGATTTTTCCATATGTTTTTCTTTCAGATTCTTTTGTGGGCAGGGATAGTCTGTACACGTCTTCTGTTTCTCAAAATTATTGTTATTATAGGACTAGATCAAAAGGACAGTTTTTTTATTTTTATCTTTGTGTGCAGTAATAGTTCATCATATACTCCAATGGCCTTTCTGCTGTAGCCAGGACTTAAACTCTACAGAGGGTAAAACTCATTAATTTTTGACCTAACTGTGCCTTTTATCTGGCTAGTTTTCACAAGCTATTTGTTCCTTTCTGAGATAGTTTTCTCCTATGAAGCAGGTTTTTTGTTGTTTTTTTTTTTTAAACCTCAGAAATTAAACTCCAGTTCCAACTATAGCCAGTTTTATTTCATATGCTAAATTGTCACAATCAAAGGCAGAATCTCTGCTGAACAGGTTTGGAAACATCTGGCTATTTTCTTTCGACTTTTGAGTCTAATTATCTCAGTGCGGATCCTGATTGCTAAGTATGAAATTAAGCTGCCCAGTCTCAGCCGTCTTGGAGAGTTTGGGGTTTTGTTGGGTTGGGTTTTTTTTTTTCCTCCCCCTTTGTAACTATTTTCCCCGTAGTCTTAAATCATGCTGAAATGGAAACAGCAAAAATATGTACCCAGAGAGCAGGCCACATGTGCTGGCACTTTGAAACACCACCACAGGAATTTCTTCTTGCTGTGTATTACAAGAACCGGCCGCTTTGTGCAGAAACCAGGGACCGTGGAGGGCTCGGGTATTGCGAACAGTCTTCAAGGATGTCACCCAACTTCAGATCTGTAAAGTGGTGGCCAGAGATCTCCCAAGAGAGATCTGAGTCTGTGATTCACTCCTATAAAATGAGGGCAAGGATCCATGTGACAAGAAATAGATTAAGCGCTGGTGACACTGAGGTTGGAAGAACTATGGGTAGAAAGTAAAGTACGGAAGGAGCTAGAAACAAGTTTCTTTCTTAAACTGGTGGGAGGATGGCATGGTCTTCAGTTTCATCTGCTGATGAACCATCACTCCTGTCATCTTCGTTCACGGAGTGTTGCTTCACTTGGGCTGTCTGTTTTGAGGACAGATGCTCTGCTTGGCAGTGTTGCTCCCAGAAAATTCAAAGAGAATGGATTGAAAATGTGTCAGTTTCAGAGAGAGCAGACTTTTTTTTTTTTAATTTTCTCCCTTTTTTTCCGAAAGGACCAGAGATGTTGAAGGGAGAGTCCCAAGAACAGAGACCATTCCTTTATCATCTGCGGAGTCCCACCCTGCTCCAGCTTCAGACCCACACCCCAGCCTCTCCTCCTTCCCTCTCCTTTCTCTCTGCCATTTAGCGCCTAACACATACGCCCATGCCAAGGAAGGGAAAAAAAAAAGGAAAACTACAACAATAAATTGCAGTGAACCAACCCATCTTTCCATATAGCTTGGAAAAGCCCAGGGAGAGGGTGCAGTTGTTTCTGTTTCCAAACAGGAGTGCAGGCGTGAAGGTGAGGACCGGGTGTGAGCAAAGCTTCAGAAGATGGGAAGGAAATCCTGAAGGAAGAAAGGATTTGTTGCCAAATAATGTGATAGATGGAGGGTCATCCAGGTCAAGGGTTTTCCAACTTCAGCAAGGTTTTCCAGAAATAAGTGCATTTCTTGGGCAGAGGCACATGCCAGCAACACTCATTATTCTAGCCAACTTGATTTATATATCCCAACTTGTATCCTGGGAACCAGAAAAGGCTTTCTACCATGGAAATAAAAAATAATAAATTCTAATAAAGAATGAAGTTAGTTGAAAAGCCGGCTTTCTTTGTAGATGACAGACGGTGCTTGGCTGCAAAGGGCGAGGGGAGTCATCCATTAGCACTACTTCTTGTGATGCAGTCTTTGTTTTAATTATGTAAATGCACTCAGACACCATAGATGCAGGCTTATGGGAGAAACTATCTTCACTATTTTTTTTAACGTTCACCATCAGTCATTAAGATATTAAAAAGCCCAGGTCAGAAGCACTTTACAGGAATGCAGACATAAGCATAAAGAAAGGACACAGCCCTGGTGGGACCTGGTGTATCAAGGTGTCGTGCTGCCTTCAGTTTGCAGATGGAACTTCCATATGTGCTCTGCTGCTGGTAGATGACACTGGAGCACATATGCACAGGCTTTTTTAATCCCATGTGCAGTTTAAGGAAGTCACTAGCAGCATGATGTGATGTCATCCGTACCTTCTGAGGGACTCTGGAGAGACTGGAGTGTTTTTACTAAAGTCAGAGTATTTTGGGGGCCCCTCTGGAGCCACTAAGGCAAGGTCAGGTTGCTTCACCCCACGTTGAGATGTGCAGTTCCCAGGGATTCAAAGCTCCTTTATTCCCTCCTTCCCCCAACACACTCCCCCAACTGCCATATGCATCCTCTTTTTTACACATCATTTCAGGCTCAAATATGCTTCCCTTGGGCTTACAGCAACGTTTTATGATCAGACATACAACACACACGGTTTTCCAGCTAGCCCTGCCTGTGAGCACATGCCTGGAGATCTAACCACAGCTCTGGTTGTGATTTTGGGAAGAGGAGATCCCATCCTTCTTCTATGTGGCTTAACATTTCTGCACTTGGCATTGTCTTGTAAGCTGTGCAATTATAGGATGCCCCATGCCTCTTCGTGCCTGCACCTTTCATAATTTCAGCCACTTACTACACTGATTTCATGAAGTCATCATCGTTATTGTCACAGGGTTTCTGCTGAGGAAATAAAGCAACGCCCTCTCACTGATTGTCCCTTACCACTGATTTTCCACAAAAAGACTAATCCCAGCTAGCCGAGGAGGATAGTGTAAATAGGCACTGGTCTACCGGAACCGCAGGAAGAGTGTAAAGTGAAATCAGCTGGCTGGCTCACACCTTGCAGCTGAAGCCAGTGGCTTAACCTACTGAGCTGCTCAGGTATCACAGAGAAAGACAGGACATTAAAGACCAAGAAGGATATGATAGTTTTCTGTAAAAATCATCTGGGGATAACCAGAAGAATTGTCTGATTGAAAGGGTAGTACAAGATCAAATGGAGACATATATGTGTGTGTATATATATATACGTACACATATATATACAGGTCTTGAATACATTTGAGTGTGGAATTATAAGGTCTCTAAGAACCACACTGAATTTAGAAACCCTTCATCAACCACAGTGGTGGAAGAAGGAACCCAAACTCTTTTAAAATTAATCTTGACAGCTTTCTGGGTGGGATTTGGTATCAGAGCAGAAGGAATCCTCAAGTTAGAAATTAAAGGCTTTGAAAGACGTTTTTTCCCGCAAGGAGCTGAAAGGAGATTTGTTGAGCAGTTGTTGATGAAATATGATTGAGCCATATTTAGGCTATCAATTAGTTCTGTTCTGCTGACCACTGGTTGCTTGAAAGACCACAAGGCTATTGACCGGGAGGGGTTTTACTTGATGTCTTCCAAATCAGCAGATTGGTCCCACTTTGAGCTGGGATATTTGGAGAGGTGCAATGCCACCCCCACTTGTATGCAGAAAGACTTTCAGGATGCAGATAATGCAGATGGTCAAAGGCACCCAGCCATCAGATCTCAGCTCAGGAAGGAGCATCCCTTCAGCTCCGCCTGGCAGGGATTTTCTGGGAGGGAGGTCCACAAGGAATATCAAATCAGCATCTCACACCCCAGCTTCTTGGCTATTCTGGGCATCCTGGGACACTGCTATTGGCCTTGTCCTCTTCCTTTGGTATGTTGGCATTTTAGTGATTTTAAGGTTTTTTGTACTGATCATAATGATTTTTTTCATGGGGCCTTAAAAAGCACATAGAAAGTGTAATTTTCAGCTCCTCTACGTTCTAGGTGAAATTGCTTGCAGCAGACTAGCCACTGAAAGACAAATGTTGTAATTATATCCATTTTATGATGCATTTTATTTAAAAGACTTTTTTATTTTCATTTGGCAATCACGAATTTTAGTATTACATTGATCTTGCAAGAAATAAGCAGTATTTGCAAGACCTTGGAATTTTAGTTATCTGTTGATCTATAGTCAATACTATCTCAAGACAGAACAAATCCAGGGGAAAAGATACAAAGGAAGAGAAGAAATATTACTTTACTATTATTTTAAAAAAAAGGAAAAAAAACACCAAAAAGTTACTTTAGCCATTATTAGCTTTTTTTTCCCTTTGGAGCTATTAATCTCTGTAGAGTGTTGCAACCATGCTAATAAGTTTCTGGGAGAGGACTTGGCAAATCTGGAATGAATTCCAAGACTCAGATAATGAAAAGGACTGCAGGATCATTTGCTTACAAAAAAAACCCCAAACACCCAACCTTTAAAAAAAAATCTGCTTAGAATAATTTGTTTTTTTTAAAAAAGCCACAGAGAAGTCAGACCTGCCCTCAATGAGGTTAGACTGAAGACTATTTATAGAATTTCCATCAGACCTTGTACGGGTTGCTAAAAGTTCATTGCAGGGAGGAACTGCTCCTTTCAGCTTCCAGCCCTCCTAACAATCTCGTGTTATTAAACTTTAGGAAAGAAAACAGGCTTTCACTTATTTTTTAAAAGTCTGCACTCTTTAAGCTTGACAAAGACGAAACCATAAAGTAAATTACAAACTGCATATATAAAGCTCACTGACATCACTAAACCAGTTCATTTTTGTAAGATAAAACATTAGAACATTCATTATTTTCTAGGATCTTAAATTGCCTAGAGTTTGTTTGTTTAACATGTGACTAAATTAAATTTTACCTTGCTGTGAGATGAACAGTATAAGTGTGTGAATGTGGGACAGAAGATGGTCAGTGTTAGATCAGCACTTAAGAGTAGAATCATGGTATTATACATGGAAAACTATTGAAAGGGTGTTTTCAAAACTCAGTATGGAAAGAATTGACCTTGAGGTGTGCCAAAGGAATGAGGAAAATATGAAAATTGGTAAAAGTTTGCCTCTCACCTTTGACGTGAATAATTGGTAATTTTGCATTCTCTTGCTCTGATCAGTGTTTACTCCATTTACATTCAAGGGCTCCTTCATGTACTCTTACTGCCAAGTTCGATCTGCTAGTGCAACTCGTACAACTATTTTATTGCTTTTATTTCTGGGCCATATGCAGGCCAGTGTTGTGAACCTGTTAGGATTTGTACATGTCTTCCCAGAAGACTTCAGAGATGCTCAATGTTTGATAAAAGATGGCTTGGTTGCCATTTTCACTTCTAATAAAATGATTTGTGCTTTTAAAGTACATTTTCATTTTCATAACAGAGGCTTATGTTGGCTCTTGAGTTTTGAATACAACATGCCGGAAACCCTGTGTTTTCATAATATCAGTTAAAAAAAAAACCCCATACATTTCAAACATTTTTCAGCAACCAAGTGTGAAAAATTGAAGGAATCTTTTAACATATTGATTGCTTTGAGCACTGCTTTAAATTAGCTTTCTGTTCCTCTCCATATGGTTTTCCATTAAATTTAAATAAATTAAAGTTCAATTATCTGGAAGAGAGGTACAGAGTCGTCCTCAAGCTGCCGGATGAATTACCACCCAACCTTCTCCATCAAGAATTCAGACACCCGTCAGGATGTCTGTATTTGGGTATTGCGGATGCCACTGCAACCTACCACTTTCTCTTTCAGACAGGATTTCGGCGCAGGAGCCAAGCGCACTTTCAGAAATAGCCCTGCGATTGGAAATTACTTTCTCTCTGCACTATTATGTGAGTCATGTCTGCAAAAAAACCCAAGAAGTTCACCAGCGGGAGAGGCTCTGTGACGACACAACAGTTTTCAGTCTGTGGAGATGCAGCAGACATAAACAGGAGGATGTGTCACAGATGGCGTCTTTGATTCCCCGAGGAGGGGAAAGCAGAAGGGCAAACAGCTCCCCCACTATTCCCAGAATTGGGTCAAAACCGACCCATTCCCATCCAGTGTAGGTTTGGGGTGTATGCAGAGGTATTTTGAAAGAATATCTGGAAGGTGCAGAGTGAGCCTAGGATCATAGAGTCATAGAAGGGTCTGGGTTGGAAGGGACAGGGCAGGGACACCTCCCACTAGTCCAGGTTGCCCAAAGCCTCATCCAGCCTGGCCTTGAACCTCTCCAGGGATGGGGCATCCACAGCTTCTCTGGGCAACCTGGGCCACTGCCTCACCACCTGCACAGGAAAAAACTTCCTCCTAAAATCTAATCTAAATCAACCCTCTTTCAGTTTAAAAGAGGATGTCCTCTTTCAAAACACAGTTTGTTATCTATTTGCTCCACATCCTTGCACGTCCTTCCAACTCCAGCCCTGGCACCAGCCAGCTCATGGGAAGAATGAGGAACGTTTGATCTGGTGAAGAAGGGCAGAGATATCGTTCAAGATCTGTAGATCTCATTCTCTTTTTCTCCCTTATGCAGGAGAGCATAAAACATACCCATTTTACAACTTCTGTTGGTAGTAGAGATTATCCCTGAAGGCAAAACCTCCTCATTACAGTCACTGCAGCTAAAGTCCCGTTCGCCTCAGAAAAAAAATTGCAGTTGTGAAAAACACTGTCAGAAGCAAGAACAGTTTAATGGGAGCATGACACACGAGAAAAACACAGTCTCGAGGGGCTGTAAGGCAAGCCTCGTTTCCACAAGCCACCCGTGGTGGCCACAAGCCCTGAGGAGAGGGTGGTGGGCTAGTGGGGCAAACGGGACACATGGGCTTCACACCGGGGTGAATCTGGGCCATGCTGCCTGCTGTGAAGGTGGAAGCTAGAAGGGCTTGGCTATCTTTCAAAATTATTAGAGTGCCACTAAAAAAGCAGTACAGCAAGACAGGGCCAGCAGTAGTTTTCACATAGTGGTTATCGCTTTAGCAGAGCTCTGTGGCTAAATGAAAAAATAATTTAAAAAAACCAAATTGGGGAACACACACTGCATGGGTATGTGGTGTTGGAAAAGAGGCATGCTCTCCTTATGTAGAGATATTGTAGATATATCTACGTTGTGCATATCTGACTATTAATTTTTTGCAAATCATGGTGTATCAAGTCTCCGTATGAACACACAGTGAAATTTTTCAGGGTACGCAGAGGTGTAGATTGCACAGACTGCTGTGAAATATCCATTTTCCTCTTTGCCTAAAATGGGACTCTCAGCTTTAAAAGTCTGTGCCCTATGATAAAACTTCCCATACCTCCAGCTCTGGAGACTCACCTCCAGTGGCCCCAGCCTGCTTGTTCCTTTCCCTGAACGTGCCATTCATCCCTCCCAGCGACTAAACGCTTTTACTATGTGAAAATACATTAAATGACTGAATTACTTGTTTTCAAACAACTCGCTCTGCAATTGCTCATTGAGACAAGAACCCTCGGTGCCTTGCAATTTGCTCTGCACACGTGGCAGCTCCGAAGGAGCTCTTAGCAGACGGAGGTCAATGAACAAAGCACCCCTTTTAGTGAGCCTTGGCATGTTCACCCCCAAACAAACCGCGGAGGCTATTGTCTATTGTGTCGGGACTCTGTATTTGTGTAAGAGGGAAATTATTCATAGTAATGGGTCTACCCAGTTGATAGTCTCCATTTTTAAAATTCCCAGAGTATGCATTTATTTGAAGAGATAAGACAATTAGAGAGGCTTTAAACTGGCTTTTATGGGACTATTAAATGTCCCAATAGCACCATAAAAATTAATAAAATCAACTGCTGCTATTGTACTAAAAAATAAACAGACCTAGCATTAAGGGTTGGGGGGCTTTTTTTCAAGGTTTTGTTGCTGTTGCTGTTTCTGCACAAACAGGTACAAACTTTTTTTGTTCTCTGGGACCAGTCTCAGTTGCAGGACTAGGGCTAAAGCACGCAGCTCCCTCCAAAGCCCAGCAGCTAGGATGGCCAGGGGGCAGGAGGAGAGCCAAAGCCGTGAGCACGACCAAAAGTCAGTCCGTAAGTCACAAGTAAATGACAGTCAGCTTCATTAACATGGAGCATTGCCACTTCTGTCCATCACAGCCACACAGACGTAAGTTGTGAAGGTGATTTGTCCAGCTGGGGTCCATGAGGTCTTAATGTTAAAGAATCTCTCTTTGGCTGGGTTCACTGCTATTCCCAAATCGTCTGTGTTCACTGCTTCTCCTGCCATGTAGGTTTATTTAAATGGGGTGGATGGCTGTGCAGAGATGGATGCTGGCCTTCTTGTGTACTCCTGAAAATGAAATTTTCCATTCCTACAATAGAGTGCTAAAAATCTAACTCAGTCTTACAAAAGCAACTCGGAGGTAGAAGCTGTCTAAGTCACGCATTGCAAATTCTCATTACACTAGTGGGGGAGAAAAATCCTTTCACGTTACCTCACTCAAGCTGCTTTAATCAATAGTTATCCGTCATTTCATTTCCCTTGATAAGTGCTTCCTCCCCTGAAACCTTACTGCTTTCTCCTACTGAGATGTTTTCAACCTGCACTTGGAACAGAACTTATTCCCTCCAGTATAATTTTCATTTTAACCTTTCCTCAATGGCCTAGAAATAATAGATTGCTAAAATTACTTTAATAGATTGGAAATTTAAACCTCTCAGAGATAACCACCCAGGCGATGTTACAACTCAATGATAAGGCAAAGAATAACAAATCTTAAAGGTTACTGAACTAAGACTTACATTTTAAGGCTGCTGAAATACAGCTACAGCTACATTGCTACAGCTTTCCAATTAAATAACATTAACTAGTGATATTGTTCCACGTGCTGTTCAAAATCCTCTGGTCTGAAATTGCTTTCTTTAGTGGTAACTCTGAGGTCAGTGATTGTCGATGGAGGAAAATAAATATTTCCAATATTTTACCCTGGCCTTCTCACTTCTTAAAGCACTCTGGTGCTTCCTCCGTAACCTTGTGGGCACTGGAGGAATGACGGCTTTCAGTCGAAATCTTTGGGCTAATTATGTGCCTTCATCATTTGGAGCTGTGAACCTGAACCATGGCAACCTGTTTAAAAACTCTTGCAGTTTTGGTAGCAACCAGAAAAATCTTTGTGAAAAGTTGGAAGGAATGGTGTTTTCCTTGCCTCTGCAGTACTCGAAGGAATGTTTCTTATAGAATATTTTCTAGAGAATTGCTGATTTTAATATGTAACATGTGATGTGACCAGGCCCCCACCCCTACAAGCCGATAGAGTTTGTCAAATTGAGTTGAAATTTTAAAATTATTATCCCACAACCCTATTTTTACAGTGGTTTGTGGATAACTGTGTACCTAATTCATTGCAAAAAGGTGGTGAATTCATTGCAAAAAGGTGGTGAGTTCATTGCAAAAAGGTGGTGAATTCATTGCAAAAAGGTGGTGATTTTGGGCATTAGCCTTCCAACGACCACCAAGGCTTTGAACGAGAACAGCACAAGCCCAGAAGCTGGGCTGGCAGTGGGGGAGAAATTTCAACCACCCTTTTAAATGGAGGTTTAACACAGATTTGTGCACACAAGTGCCCCAGACACTGAAACTGCAACCAGGTTAATTGTGTCCACCCTTCGCGTTCCCCAAAACAGAGGTGGACCTTTAGATGCAAACCTGATCTCTTGTCCTTCTAAGAACAGGCTCAAGTCTGGTTCCATTAACTGCCATTCCTAGCATATTGCAAATACCCGACTTCTAATGGGCTACTTGTGGTGCAAAGTGCCTTCTAAAAATACTGAATAATTTCAGTACTTGGGCTCATACAGCATGGTGCTAAGGCACTCCCTTCGCATCGTGATTTTCACTGTTGCAACCAACAGCTACAAAGGCCCAGTAACAGCCTCCTGTACTTAGCATCTCTGTATTTATCTGCATACATTTATTTTTAGCCTGATTTTCTCAGATGCTAGCCGGGAAATACTGTACTGCATTGTGCTGCACTGTGCTTTCCTTATTTATCAGTCCTGGAATCATGGAAAATATTGCTTCAGTCTACGTACTCCTCCCATGTAAATACTTTAGCACAGATATCCTAAAGTTTGGGGTTTTTTTAGTTTCCATGTGATATTTACAGCAAACTATTTCCAAGATTTCTCATCTCCATCAGCAGTTTTCAAGTATTACTTTCCAACTCCGGGAAACAGTTGTTCTAAAGAGAATGGAAAAAGAAGTACACTTTGTTTTAAGTATCTTTACTTCAAGTCTTTTAAGAACATACGAATTTGAGGTCATTAGTGACTGTTTCTTCCAAACTTACTCCCTGACACAAGACTAACAAGAAATATTGCACTACTTAACCTCACGGGAACTACCTGCAAAGGAAAGACTAATTGTGCACAGCTCTTAAAGCACTCCTTTACAGCCATGCCAGAAGAATCGTTTATTAGGGTGGGCTCCCTCCTTCCCATCGCTCTTCAAGCACAGAAAAGGTGCTCAGTTCAATATCTATCTCACACCCAAAAGGAAAGTCATGTGAGGTATTTTTTCTGACCTTAGAAGAGACAGCAATCGGTGCAAGATGACTGGGAGCTAGAATGGTTTCCCAATCCCATTGGGGCTCCCATGCCATAGATGCTCCCCTACGAGCCAACAATTGCTCTTTTTGCAGACCCTTTTAGGCTGAAGAAGAACTGGCAATGGTTCTGCATGGTGAAAAATCCTCGCCAGTTGGAAATCACACAATCCCAGCTATGTGAACACCCAACAGTGGTATCTGTTGACATCTGTTTGACAAATCCGACATGCTGGGTATCTCATGCTTGACAACTTCACAAATGCTTTTAGAGCTTTTGATAACAGAAGGCTGTCAGTCATAACTCTGCTACTTCTTTCACTCATGTCAAACACTTGACTTTATCATAAATAGTAGGGAGTTCATTACTGCCCTGATGTGATCTACTCCAAGGTTGCCCCAGAAATTTCACTGTTACTAAACTGATTGCTTGGGCACACCTCTAGTCCTCATGACATTTATTTTAATCTTGTACTTAGTGCACAAAATCTACAAGAAGTGCAAGTAGACTCTCCAGTAAGTAATTTCTAGTTCAAGCAAGAAAAAAATAGGTCTTGGGGCAGGATCCACCCACACTCTGAGTTGATCTTGAAACATAATTTTCATCAAGTTTTGGCACATAATGCAAATCCCTGTACGATAGTTGCAGGACATCAGTCAGTAAGGCTAAACAAACATTGGCAGAATTTCCCTTTTTCCTTCCACTATGTTGACTTCAGACATAAAAATAAGTTCCTCTTAGCCTGCAGTGGAATATCGGAAACACGTAAAAGGTAATAAAGCCTCCCATTGCACTGTTCAATGGAAGAAGGATAGAACTGGAAGAGTTTCCACCCTCATCACCGCTCTCCTGTCTCTTCCTCAGCTCCAGGGACCGCTAACCCACTGTAGAGGCTGAGTTTTAAGTCATTGCGTGGGTCCAGCCACAGACAAATGTGTATGACCTAACAAGTTGTCGTGGGTTAAGCAGAGCAGAGTTAACTTTTTTTTCCTTTTCCCTTCTCTTCATAAACAGCTAGCAAAGAAGCTGTGTTTTGCATTCCTGCTCAGGAGAGAATTGATAAGAGAAGAACGTTTATAGTTATTGCTAGGATGTTGCTATTTGTTCTCAAGGACATACATTCAGCCTTTTGGGGGGG
>WKFP01014989.1:655071-680158 GCA_011057875.1 Pterocles orientalis | reverse complement strand
GGCAGAAGTCCTGCCTTCATTGAGAAAGAGGAATATCAGTGTTGAGAGAACACTGATACAGTAATTCCAGTGGGAAAAAAAAAAAAAAAAAAAAAAAAAAGGAAAACAAGAGAACAAAAAGATCTAAACACTTTGCGAAGCCAGTGTGTGAATAACGTAATTCTGAAGCAAGTCCACCTCCTCAGCCCTCCCCGTGGGCTCTAGCGTAGCTTTATGTGCATACGGATGACTTAACACAGGAGGTACAGCTCTCTACTGATGTGCGTGGCTGCTTCTCCCTGCAGCTGCAAAGAGAAATTGCGCTTTTTCCTCGTATAACTGCGAAGCAGCAGACCCATCTCTTACAAGTCAAGAAAATGAGATGTTGAGACCTTGCTGAGATATTGAATCAACAGCAGAAGTGGAAATAAAACATTCCTCTCTAGTTCCTAGTTCCCTATCCCGGTCATATTGACCATATCACACTGAGCCTACCAAGAATTTAATTTTTTCTGTATTTAAATACTCTCTAATTAACTGTTGTTAGCAAAGGCTACCCGAACTGGGAGGCAGAAAATCTCATTTGTGGCAAAAAAATAATGATTTCCAAGTTGATAAGGAAAAGCACATCTATCAGGTACATCAGGGGGATCTCACCCCAGGTAAACTGATGCTGCAGAGGCTGAGGGTTTTTGATCTGGTTTCAGGCATTGGAGGAGGCCATGAAATTCTGTGTTTCTAGTCCCACAGGGATCCAGTGAAGCAAAGGCCCTCTGTTTTTACATGCTTTATAACTTCCTTTCCTAGCACCCTCTGCAGACAAGTCAAGCTCCACTTCTGTATCCAAATTTTGAGGCTCATCTAGCAAGGGAAGATCAGGAGTGTCATTAAAAATCATGGACATCACACTGATTCATACCAGTTATGGACCTTCAGTTCTATATAGGAAAAGCCCTGTTCACGTTTCCAAGGAAAGAAATCCTCGACACACAGGATGGGGCTTGGTCAGCAATTCTCCAGGTCCCGATATCTTGCATGCAGCTAACACAGAACTCCACCATGGCCAACACTGCTCCTCCATCCTCTCTCCATCCTCCTGTCCTTTAAGCTTAACCCACCAGACACAGGCTTGCTTAAAATGGAAATTCCCTAAAATCTCTTGCTGAGGCCCTGTGTGCTCTGCATACACGTGTGATGGTTCAGCGCTGATTAAAATTTGGTCTCCAAGCTTTCTGGAGGCAGGAGGGCTGGGAGCTGTGCATACCCCCAGCTGCAGCACCGAGCAATGCTCCGCACTTCTGAGTTCATCACTTGAACTTTCCCACAAGGGACTTCAAAACCTTCCCCTTGCCATTCATTAGCTGTTCTTCTGTAGAAGTAATTAGCTGACTACAAATTGAATTTAAAAAAATTAAGTCGCTTTCAGGTTATTCAGAGAAAGAAACAATGATGAGAAATAACAAGTTACTTGAGGGAATGTGTCAAATGCAAAGCATTTTCCCATTTTCTCAGCTCTCTGACATCACGGGAAACCGGGAGCTTGCATCCTTAATTGGCCATAACTTTTTCTTCTTGTAGAAAATCGGGTGTTTAATGCAAGGCTCATTTTTTCTGCAAATCTTCTTTGGGATGTAGAAATGAATGTTAATGTATGCAAGCCCATCACTGAGAATGGTAATGAAGAAGTCGTGGCCAATGGTTAAGCTTGAATTAAGCACGCTTCAGAAAACAAACACAACTCTTCCAGAATTCCTATTCAACCATTTGTAGCAGAAAGAAAGTCCTAATAAAATGTTTTCCCTGAGAAGTAATAAATTCTAAAAACATGACTGTATTTACTTAGACCTTTTGCAATGAAAAACTTTTTCTCAGACAGGAAAATTGTTCTTTACAAGAAAATTCTACAAATACAATTATGCAACTGTTTTCTTGAGGCTTGTGCAAACATGTGCTGTTGCAAACGCTCTACAGGCTTGTGCATTACAGTCCCAGTCCCGCGTACCCATGTGTGTTGAACTCAGAGAAAATATTGCTCAAGCAGTAAAAACACATATGTAGTTTTCTCTTTCTGTATCTCATTTATATGATTAAAAACTCTCCCAAGCCTTCAGTAGAGTCCTGAAAAGAAATGATTCATTTTTCACTGGAAGTGAGTTTGTTCATGCCATAAATCTTCTGAAATTAAATGGGACAAACTTCTGCAACTTCTTGAGAAACGCTACATGCTATAATTTTTTTTATTTATTTGGGAGGAGGAAATAGATTGATTAAAATTTATTATTTAATCTGGAAAAAAGTGCATCAAGTGTAATTATGATTAATTTTTTTAAGTGGATTCTGATCACCTAGGTACCTTGATTGTTCTTTCTTTTACCCCTTCGAGGCCAATAAGCCTGGCCTTTGCAAGGATGCTCAAGGCACCTTTGCTGAGTCTTGGAGCAGGTTTCTTGAACAACGCCGAGTTTTGCTCATGGTAACAAAAACCTTTACGTGGTTTTGTCAAAAACAGAAAGGCAGCAATACCAAGAGCTGGCCTCGTGCTCCGTAGGGCCAGATTCACTGGTGTGCTCTGGCTGGTGATGCAAAGCGGTGCACAAACCTGACGCCTCTGCGCTAAGCCAAGTTTATGGCTGCTTTGCATTGCCAGCAAGGTGCAAAGCGGCTGGAGAGCACCAGCAACTTTGATCCCAAACGGTAGAAGAAATCCTGATTATTGGGCTGGCGTGATCCTGGGCAATCAGATGTTGCAGGAGGAAGCACCTAGCATGGAGCCTTTGCCCTCCCTCATCGAACACAGACTGAGTTTCAGAGGAATCAAAGCTCAACTGTTGCATTTACACAGAAAATAAAGCTAGCAGCCAATGCTGTGCACTGCTGTCCTCTCAAATCCAAAGGTTTTCATAGAATCACAGAATCACAGAATGATTTGGGTCGGAAGGGACCTTAAAGCCCATCCAGTGCCACCCCCTACCATGGGCAGGGACACTTCCCACTAGCCCAGGTTGCCCAAAGCCTCATCCAGCCTGGCCTTGAACCCCTCCAGGGATGGGGCACCCACAGCTTCTCTGGGCAACCTGGGCCACTGCCTCAGTTTTGCAGGATTTCTCCCTACCTCGCTGAGCTCCGTATCACAAGCAGCATGAGATCCAAGCACCGGCAATATGGGAAGCCATCGCATTAGCCCAGAGATACCCCAGCCAGCAGGACTCACAGGATGGCAGGGGGTGGATTTTGGAAGATTCCTGAGGCTGTGACAGCCGAGACGTGATGCTGGAACTCCCTACAACCATCAGTAGAGTGAAAAGAAAAGTCACCCATCCCTCTGGCCTCTCTGGGTGCAGCTGCTGTTGCAGAAGACAACCTGTTGCATGGATTCGATCAATTCTATCTGTGAGGTACATTTTAGAGGAGGATAGATAATGTAGCAAAGATGTTATTTGACATCTCTGTAGGAAACGTCATTTGTATTTCATCTGGTAATTTTTCACTTCACCACACTAAAAAAAAATAGGTGAAAGAATTATTTGGGTTTTGTGGTATTTAGATAGGTACATTTTAAAATATTCCACAAACATGAAACCATTTTGTTTGGGTTTTCTTGTTCAAAACTGGAGCCAAATTAAGATTAATTAAGAGCATCTGCTCTCCGGGACAATGATGGACAGGAATGGTGATACACTGTGCAACTCCTGTTTAAACTTTGCCTCACAATATGATTTTCATGTATATTTTATAACTCTACTTGCTTCTTTGAGATTTAATTGGGTTCCTAACAATATTCAAAGAGGAAGTTTCAGCTCCTGAGGCACTTTGGAACAAGTTTGGGGAAAAGCATCTGCATTACTTAAGGATGATGTTTTTACCCTGAAACAAAAATACCTTTATTTCTCTCCCAAACACCCAACTATCCAGGTAGTCACAGTGCCAGACTAGAAAAATTATCTTTAAATGCTGGAAAACCCATCAGTTAAAGTAGCGTAATGGAAATATTTTATGAAGTATACTCTAGATGATGTTCAATTGCAGAGACAATAGACTCATTCCCATTTCTCCTCCATTTCATTAAGCTTTAATCAGAAGACTTAAGCCTTAATCTATCCCAAATTAGCTTTAAGCAGAATATAATGTACAAGTGCTGCTAATTTATAATAGCTTATATACCCTTATATCTGCTGAAGAATGGGTTGAAGGAAACATTTTGTTGCCTTCTCGCCTAGTCCAAAAAGACCAAAGACCAAAACTTCAAATTTACAAAGTATACGCAGCTATAAATATATTTGACATCTACCTGGGTCCTCTACAAGCTGTAATGCTACAGCAAGACTTTGAAATTTATGTCAAGTATAGTGTAACTTCTAACAAAAGCAAGCTGCAAACTCCAAATTAGCTGGTTTTTTTTCCCACGTAAACCTTCTGACAAAAGGTGATAAAATCTGTGAGCATTTAAATTGAAACGTCCTTAAAAGATGGAAAGCTTAGAGGGAAGGAAAACCAGCTCCTTACTTCATGTTGTGAGCAGACCTGTTGCTGAATTTACTTATTTTTCTCTCTCAGAATAAAAAGACCAACTCTCAAACGGTAACATGGCAGGAATATTAACGGCCAACATGCAGGCACATGCACAGATTGCAAGCCATGGAGGGCATCTGGTTTATTATTTGCTTGAAGCTGATGGTGTGGACACGGTGTGTTTTGTTTAAGAACCTGTGGCTGGCAGCAGAAAGGGAATCAATGCTCCAGAGGCTGCTCTGGAGGGAAGGGGAGATGGCAGCACTCGTGGCCAGGAGAAATGGGGCAAGAGGGACCGAGGAGATGGAGAAGGAGCTGGGCAAGCTGGCAGGGTCCCAACACCCAGCACCCACCCAAGCCACAGAAGCATCAGACAATCAGATTTCTCCTGGGAGCGCAGGGGGAGGTGACTGCATGGGGCTGGTGGAAACCACAAACCACCAAAAATTGCTGGGCTGAGAGCAAGGTTGGAGGGGAAAATTGTCCTACCAAGTAGGGGAGAGACTTGTTTGCAGATGACCTTATTTTGGTCCATCCCACCCAGCAGATGGGAGACATTCTGACTTTGTGCCCTAATAAAACATGCCTTCAGATCTTCAAAACCTGCATGGAGATCTTCTTGTGATCTTTTCAAGGACTCACCCTACCACAAAGACAAGCCCCACACAAAAGATAACAAGAGCCTCCCTGCAGCACACAGAGGGCTATTTTCATTTTTTAAGCTTACAGGTAACCCCAAGACAGACAGATCCCACAAGGCATGTCCATGAGCACGGCTCTGATGGATCGTCACCACCTTGTTTGTACCAGCTCATTAAAACATCTTCCCCAAACGCGTTGCCTTCCCAGCTGCAATGACCGATATTACCATAATTGCTTCATTGTGCTGATGAACGGCAAGCTTTTGAGCTCTTGGCAGACAAAATCTGCAGACGGCCCTGCGGGATTGCTCTGAGCAGCGTGGAGCATAACACATCCTTGTGCTGCTCCCACGTGGACCTGGGGCAAAGCAGAAGCTGGGGCCTCCACCTCCAGATATCCAGACCTCTCACATGTGAGCTAACATAAAGAGCTGTAAAACCATAATTTATCCTGAGGGTCCAGGCTGCTGACGTGTTTGTTGGCAGGGCCTGCAAAGGAGCACGACCATAAACTAAGCACTTAGGCAAGAGGGACCTCAGGAAAGGAAAAATCTTCAGGAAATCATTTAGATTCATTTAAACAAGAGAAATGTTCTCTTCCTGGACTGTGACATGGTTTCTTTGTCTCTCTCGCATCAGGTTTAGTAATTCCTCCAAGGAATATGTTATAGAGGAGTTCTGCTGTGGAAACAGACTCGCTCGGCTTCGCCCATGTTTATTATACTGCAGCAATTCTGCACATCATGATGCTCCAGTAACCATCACCTGGATCTGCATATAAACTTGCTTTATTTTCTCACTGTAACCAGCTGAGAGGAGTTCTTCCAGCCATCACCATGACCTCCTCGTCATCTTGTTGTGACTGAGCTGCTTTCATAGCTGGACACCTGCCGAACAATTAAAATGATGCATAAAACAGGCAGGAACCTGATCACAGCCTGGGCTGGGCTGTCTCTGGAGAGCTAAAAGATCTGATTGACAGGAGAAATCTCCTTGTCATCGCAGCAAACTGGGAGATGAACTGGGGAACACGTCCTTCCCATCCTATTTTTCTCCACTGCAGAGCCTCAGGCTGGGTTTGCCCAAGTGCAAAGCGGACAGGGCAATTTTGAGCATCAAACTGCAGATTTGTTCTTTCTCTAGAACGTGATCATGCAGATAATCTCAAAAAAAACTCACTGAGGTCTTTGTAAGATTATCATAAATTGTATTTTAAATTTTAATATTTTTAATTAATAATCTGAGGAAGGAAGGAAATTTAACAGGCACTGTATCCGCACAAGGGAGCAAACAAGCACGCTGCCGAAATCTGAAACATAAGAACCAGTGAAGCATGAAAACCATTAGAGTTGTCTCATATGAAAAGAAACGAACGAAGGAAAGATCTTTCTCCATCAGTCCTGGCCAAGCTATTAGGACGTCCACAGGGAAAGACATGTTAGTTCTGCAAGAGAGAGATGAAGGGAACCAGAGAAGGTTTCAGTCATGTACATGGGGACTGTCCCATCTCCTGCAGTGCTTCCCACCAGCAATTCAGGATGCGTTACATCTGCCTGTAGGAAGAATCTGCTGGGCCACCACAGTGTGATGTCAGGAGACAAAGATGGGATCAGCACCAAGATGGAGGAGCACAGATGCTCAAGTACCCTGGAGATGCAGTGCTGCCCATGGGACACCGCTGCTCACACCATCTGCACCAGCCGTTGCCTACAGGGAAGGCTTGAGGAACATCATGGTACATTTTAAAACCAGCATTTGGACCATGAATTTGCTGGGGAGAAACCAAAGGTGCTGTGGATAGAGGGTCATAGGGTCCCCCTTTGAATCTCGCAAAGTCTGTGGGCGCAATTGCTTCTCTCTGGGCTGAAGCACAGACTAGCAGCACTTGCTGCATTCAGATAACACGACCTCCACCGGACAGTTCTGCGGCTGGGTGATGCCCCCATCTTCAGACCATCTTGGTTTGCAATGCACGATACCCCCAATTCCTTGGGTACCACCAATCTGGAAATCAAGGTCAGGCCACAGCTTGGCCAAGGGGGAAACGGACTTCAGCAGAAGAGAGAGGCAAATTTTCGAGTTCAAAATCTGCACTTGAATCGGTTTATTAATCCCAAAGAGAGGGGAGGAGGAGAAGACATGAGGAATTCAGAGATTCCAGGACAAAAATAACACTATTGAACACTTCATTTCTTTTTTGGAAATTTTCCCAATGACTTTTAAAGCTCCCTAGGTTTACAGAGAAAAAAAAAAATATATATATATATATATATACTTTACTACTCCTTTATGTACAGCCTTTTAGAAGACAACCTTGTATAATGCTGTCATTTGAGGGCTCTCCCATCTTCAGGTGTGGGACCTCATCACCAGTTCCAGCCAGCATGTCCTGTCTGACGCCCCCCCCGCCCCCAAAACAGGAGAGCCGGTGAGGCTCCAGTTAGCCCTGCAAAATGACAAGAGAGAAATACCACTCAGAAATAATCCTGAAGACAGTGGGTGGGGTGGGGATTATGGTACCTTTGAACAAAAGTTTAAAAAAAATGAAAGAATATGCAGGTTTTTATTCATCATGGGGAAAAATGCTTATGCAGCATTTCTTCCCAAACTTTGACAGCTCTAGCAGGTTAATATGAGAAATATGTGTCATTTTTCTTCCATTAAAAAAAAATTCTGTCATTAAATGTTCATTACTTGACAACCTAAAATTCAGGACCTCATCTTCATTTATCTCTGTGCTTGCCAAGTGTAAATTAACTTCTGTTTGTCTCCTGTACTGAAATACAGCTAGAGCTGCACATTCTTGTGTTGTAAAATATAGTTATTCCTTTGCATATCGAACAGGCGGCTGAAATACAAGAGGATGATAATAGGAATGGGAGCCAGCACCCAGATCAGATTTGTGCAGTTTGGGTGGTTCAAGCCTGTGAAAGCTTTTTAAGGATCACTTGATTCTTAAATGTTGGCATGAAAGCGTAAGCGTAGATATCCGCAAAATAGTTTATTTAAATAGCCACCTTGTAAATACTAATAGTCTGGCAGGCTTGGATTGCAGAGGACTGGTAATGGACTGGAGGGTCTTTTATTTATAATTCTGCTCCAGTTAAAATCCAGTTCAAAACATCGGTAGCTAAAAGCTGGTTTGCTGGTTGGTTTGTTGTTTTTTTTTTCTGTGGTATGGAAATGCCTGGAAGAGGCAAACCCAGCCGCAGGATGGGGTCAGTGGCACAACCTCCCCCCAGAAATCACATCACGGGGAGATGGGATGGTTTTTAACACTGCCCACTTGGGGTGCGATGCTTTCAGGATGCCCAAATCCAGCTGCCCCCGCAGACAGTGTGAAATACTGAGCATACCTAACATCTCAGAGGTTTTAGCTCAAGGTGGTGTTTGCACAGTTTGTATAAATACAGCCCTGAGGATGTGGTTTGACACGGGAACAGGTCAGCCGTGGCTCCATCCTCTGGCCCGTCTGACATTGCCACTGCCCCATGTGCAAAGCCAGCAGCCGCACTGGTGCACGGCAGCTTCCACGTCGCCAAGCTGAAGAACCATGAAGACCACAACCCTCCAGAGGCTCTTTAAATTCAGTGTTACAGCAAGCTGCAAGCAAAGACAAAAGAGGAACCTAAATCTGGACTTGGTCAAAAAAAAAAAAAAAAAAAAAAAAAAAAAAAAAAAAAAAAAAAAAAAAAAAAAAAAAAAAAAAAAAAAAAAAAAAAAAAAAAAAAAAAAAAAACAGAAAACAAGAAAAAAAGAAAAGAAAAATTTAAAAAAGAAAAAAAGAAAAAAGAGAGCTTCACTCTTGATAACCATGAGCCAAATAGTCTCATGACAAAGACAAGCAACCTAGAAAGACACAAGCAAATGCCACAGAAAGGGGGAAGAATATTAAGCGTTACATGAGATGAGTTTAGACACTGGGGCCCATGTTGGTGTGTGCTGTAACTCATCTCCAAAATTCTCAGAGAGATGGAAGAATTAGGATCTAAGGTCAGAGCTTTTAGCCAGAGGATGTGACTAGAGGGGACACAGGAGGGCTGAGCAGACAGCTGCTTTCTAACCACCAGCTCTGGAGGATGGAGCAACAAAAGGTAATTTCATAGAATCACAGGATGGTTTGGGTTGGAAGGGACCTTAAAGCCCATCCAGTGCCACCCCCTGCCATGGGCAGGGACACCTCCCACTAGCCCAGGTTGCCCAAAGCCACATCCAGCCTGGCCTTGAACCCCTCCAGGGATGGGGCATCCACAGCTTCTCTGGGCAACCATTTCACACACCCAGGGCAAGTCCAGGACAGAAAAAGGATGGTACCACCGATTTGGCCATCAAATATTTAATGGGGTGCAGAGAACTCATACTCCGAGTGGAGAAACAAAAAAAAAAAAGCTGGAGCTTGTGTCGGCGGTAAGGAAGAAGGAAGATGGAGGGTTCTTCCACAGCCTCCTACAGACCCAGGGCTGCCACCCAGCCGTGCCAATACCCCATGAGCTGCAGATACCCCCACAGCTTACAGCAGCGTTTCTGCTAGGCTGAGGAAGGCTACAGCAAAATTACTATCGCAGTTTTGCAAAGTGAGTAAATCCTCTTCCCTTCCATCCCCACACCCAGCTCTTTCAACTTGCCAGGTCTCCCCTAACCATGGGGGAAGGATAAGAAAGGAGGCTGTGGTGTAGGAAGGGGCACAGCAGGGGCAGAGAGAGGTGACCAGACACCCAGACAGCCATGGTTCACTCGAGACAAATCCCAGTTTTGGATAGAGCCAAGCAGACTGTCTAGTCACTGTATATATAGGATGGAGCAGAAGCCTGCAATTACATTCCATTTATGTGGTTACATATAGCCCTGCTTTATACGTTAGCACATGTCAAGGCTGAGCATTTCAGTGGGTTTTTTGCCTGGAGTGGGGTTCTTATCTCCTCTTAGGAAATGAAAACATGGGCAAATTTGCTTTTCCAGGTTGAAGAAACCACAGAAATGTGAAAGACATTTGTATAAATAACACCATGCACCGAATTCCGCCATTCCCTCTTACTTACGGTTTCAGCTGCATGAAGTGAAGCGTTTCTTATTGCAACAAGTGTGCCTTTATTTTTTTTTTAAACCCTGAAGCAGATTTACAGTAATTCTTCCTATCAATAAACAAACCAGTTGGAGTTCCTAATTCCCAGTTTTGTCACAACCAGGCGTGATGGTCATCTCATTTGTGGCCAGATGGTTTGAATTAGAGCTGATCTATTAGAGGACCTGAGCTCAGCTCCCACCTCAGCCCTGCATGAGCGACTGGCTGATGCCCATGAGTGCTACCTCCTGCTCCGAGAGCATAAAGGTTACAGCAGAAAAACAGAATGGTGCATTAATAAAGGCTTCCTCAGCCCATGCCAATTGCAACTCGAATGTTCCTATTTTCAAAGGATACAAGACATTTCCTAGCAAGACTGGAAAACCAAACTAATGGTAATCCTTCGAAGTGGAAAAGACTTGCAGTCTGAATCAACAAAAAAAAGGTGAGAATATTGCCTTCACTCCAGTAATGCCGCTGACTCCGGTTGCATCCATCTCCCACAGGAAGAATGTCACTTTCACACTACAAATAAGAAAAAACACAAATTACAAACAGGAGCAACAAGTGAATATAAGCATTTCTGCACTAAACACTTTGCGTTCTGGCATTGCAGACCCAGCTACGTAACGCACCGTTAATTATTCACGTGGTTTAAGTACTGATTTTTCAAACCAAGCACATGAAATCTGCGATGTGCCACAAAGTGAGAGCTCCTGCGTACCGCAGCTTTTCCATGAAAACAGGTCAATTAATTTCAGCAGGGAAATGAACGGTAACTTCCAGCTGACTCCAAACAGAAAATTCAGTGAGGAAAGTGCGCTTTCTTAAATGAAAGCTTTGGAGAACTTTCTTTGTAAGACGTGAAGTGAAATACAAGTTAAAACACAGAAAATTGGTCACAAGAGTTGGCCACTCGAGAAGATAACAGATTAGGTCTTGTGATACGCCCAGGCAGCTTGGCCTGAATTTTCAGACACAAAGCAGCAATTTAAGCAGAAAGTTTGACTGCCTGGTTTGAGACCCGTCAGGATGTGCGAGCTTAGGCTGTTTGAAGACAACAGGCTAATCCTAAAACAGCATTTGTCAGCCTGTTGACAATTTATTGACCCTGATGGTTTATTGTTGTCTTTCTTAAAGCTTGGTGCTATTTCCTAGTTCAGGAAGAGATCACGACGGCAGAATTCAGCCAGACCCAACCAAACCCCTTAGGAGACAACGAGGCTTTTAATTCACCCCAAAGGATGCGGCAAGTAGGATTTATCCTGGATGCTCTTGAAAACCAGTCAGCATTGAGCAACAGGCTGGCTGAGGCTCCAGTGCTTTGCCTAAAATGTTGTAGACGAAATAAAACTCCCCAGCAAGCAAAAGCTGTGCTTAGATGCCCTTTGTGCTTTTCTTGAGATGCAAAGCTGGAAAGACAAGAGGTGAGCAAGTTGTTCATTTTTTCTAGGCACAGAACCTTACTATTAAACATTTAAAATAGGTATAAGTGGGTTTTCGTATTCTTTAGCTTCCTTCATGCTCCTCTGTGCTTTCAATGTGTGAAGGACGCTTGGTGCTGACAATACGGTTTCTTAATGTAGGGGGGATCCTCCCTCCCCTCTCAATGCAAGCTGAACAGAAAACATTTGCTTCTAACTTCAGAGGCTTTGTGATGGTCTATTTTGAGGTCATTTAGGCAAAAAGCTGAAACAAGCATCTCTCAGCACACATGTGGTCAGAGCAGATTAGATCAGATGGGTGTCAGCACTTCGGCAGAGTGCAGTTGCTGGAGCTCTGATAATGGAAACATCACTCGTAGAGAAGTTGGTGCGAATCGTGGCACTGGACCTAAAATCAATCCAGGGAGGAAAGAAAGCTGGGAACCAACATGGTAGCTTCAATGAAAAATTTGAGACAAATTCCACGGAGATTGGTGCAAGTAACAGAGGAAAAGAGATGCAGCTACTGCAAGAAATGCAACCATTTTCCCTAGTATTTGCAGCCAAATTGGCAGAAGGGAAAGGGAAGGCCGACAAAGGCAATGGAAACTGATAGAGAAGGGAATTATTCACAGAGCGTGAAAAGCTGACAAAGGAATTAACTCTTTCATTAGAGACCAATGCAACTTGGGTGTGCCATAAACTGTGGGTTGGTACTAAAGCAAGTATCATACCAGAAAATATTGTTAAAATTTTACCAGGAGAGAAAGGTCAGTAAAATAGAAATATTATACTGGGAAACAATGACAGAGTCTGTAGTCTAAGACTTTAAGCTAAAGCTAAAATTGCACCTGTAAAGTTTGTTAGGTTTTGGAAACAAAGGAGGTAGCGGTGGGTTTAAAAATATGGCAAATTCTCAAGATCTGTGTGATTGTTGTACAGGTATAGAAGAGCACAAATGATGAGTACTCACCATCAGACAAATGTGGAAATAGATAATAACTGCAGAAATGCATGAAAATTCCCAAAGGATTCAGGCTAGGAAAGAGCCGCATCGATGGATCCAGACACAACAGAGCTGCAGGGCAGATGCCTCTACACTACAGCGAAGGCTACATTTTAATGCTTTCTTAATAGTGATACTCTTTTCAGCTGTACTTTTTTGACAATCCCACCTCAAAACAGGCCAAGCACAGTCGGCTCCTCCCAGACACAAAAGCCTGGAGATAGCTCTGTCCACCGCTGGCCACCGCTTCTCCAGACAGGACCTTGGGTATTTCAGATTTCAGCACAAAAGGCTGATGCCAGATATTCTCATAGAAATAGTCTGGGAGAAAATGAAGCTGAAGTAGTCAAAATACTTTTCAAATAACATCTAATAATAGGCTTCATCTTAACTTCTTCAGAGAAGCTTTTCAAAGCACGAAACATCATCAACTTGAATTTTGTCTAACAAAAAGCTGAGAACTAAGTTTCCTAATTCAGGCAAAATTATATCACAGGGTAGAAAAGCTCTGATCTTACATGAAACACCACAAATGATGCACCAGAATCCTATTATAGCAGGTGCACAGGAGTTTTCAAGCCTCTGCTTGAAAGGCAGGAAATGCATTTTGCATACGTGATGGCCATGTGGACCTCAAGGCTGCAGTAACTGGAGAAGCTACGGTTCAGATTCTTAGAAGAAACTGGAGGAATTACAGCTTCTTCTTTCTGGAGGGGGGCCCAGCAGATGCAACCTGCAACGATAGCACCTGAAAATAAATTGGAAGGAGTCATGAGTAGCAGCCGTGGGGATGGAGGTGAGGTACGTTTTCAGAGAACTATAAGAATATGCACAGCTCCTGGAAGGGAGCTGGAGACATGTTATGAATCGGTCAACCCTGCTGGGAGGCATTGTGTACAGCAAAGGCACCCCAGGGCTGTGAGAAGTCTGCAGATGGACTCAGCTCCATCACCTCGTAGGCTGAGCAACCCAAAACCCAAACGTTCAGCCTGATCCTAATTCCCAAAATCCACCCCCTAATTCTCCCCCCTAGTGTATTGGCACAGTGCTCCTATCTTTGTAGGGAACCACAGCAAGACCTGAAGCTTCATCACTCCTAGGTTAGGGAGTGATCAAAATCAAGATCTGAATGTGTCCATATGGATCTTAAAACTCTAGGGCATTCTGAAACAACAGTATGGTTTTTGGCCGTAAGCCTGATGCAATAGGCTGTTCCAAAAATCCAGTCTTGGAGAGGAGAGAAAGTATAACCAAAGTGGTAAATCCCTGAGCAACCTGAGCGCTGGGGAGAGGAGGGGTTTGGGTACATGTGGCGGTGGATATCCAGCGTGGCTGCTGGGGAGAGAGGAAGGAAAAGTGAGAGAGAGCAAGCACGTGAATGAGCCAGAGAGAAAGCAGGGGTATGGGGATTATCAAAGTCACTGGGAACAGTGGGAGGAATGAGATGTGCCAAAGAACCCCCAGATAGCAGCTGGGGACACGAAAGCACAAGGACCAAGGCTGGGCTTGCTCCTCTTGCAATGAGATGTTCTCCTGCCCAAAAACACCAAAGGTGCCACGAGGGAGGTGAGGTGCTACTTCTAGCCAAGTGGTGAGCCAAAATCTTAAGTCCAAAAAGGACAAAAACCTTCAAAGGCTGTGCCCAACAAGCCTCAAAGGAGCTAGCAGCACTGAGAGCTTCTGCAGCTGTCACCCCATCAGCGTTGGGGTGCCTCTATCCCAAGGGTTCCAGGGGTAGCCTCTGGGTAAGGTCTGATGCCCAGCACCCCTGGGCAAGTGTCAGCACATGTGTCACAGGCTCAGGATCCTGAAACTCAAGTCTTACAGCTGTTGATTTACTTCACCTCTCGATCTGCAACAATTTGTGATAAATCACATCTCCTGACAGCACTGGTGCTGCTCGCAGGCTGCTTTAATATTGTGGAGCTATTCCTAGGTTGTGCCAGAGTACAGGGAGATTTCAGCATGTAAAGAAGTCACGATAATTTTTCATCTAAATTACCCCGAGCTGCCAGCAAACAGAAACACCGCTTAGGAGAGACTAGTCAGGAGAATTGTTTTAACACGACGTTGGGTGTTTTGTATGTGGTGCCAACTCCTTTTGCAATAAATCAGAGCTTCCCAGAACATGCCTCTCGGGAGGTGTAAAATCACCTGAGAAAAAAAATGTTCTGGCCGTACGCCTACGCTATAATTCTTTCCAAGGGTACATCACCACCCATGTGTAAGACACGTGGGATGAGATGCTGCTCCCCATCAGCTGCTGGGCTTGGCCAGCGCTGACCCCAAGAGAGGTCTCTGCAGAAACGGTTAACAACAACACTTTCATAGTGCTCGTAAATAGGATGAGCTAAACCTCTTAAATAGCGTGGAAAGCCTCCCAGTTATTTTAACGGGTTTCATGCTAGTCCACTGGATGCGTTTTGTACCTAGAAGACCTTCTGTGTTCCTGGAAGAGGAGTTGTCTGTCCTACAGCAGCACGCTGGGAGAATGCAGGAGCAGCCCAGGGAAAGCAAACTTCATTAACCATTTGATTTTAGCGTTGGTATTGACACAGGTCATTGGTTATCTGACTGCACAAACTCCTTCAACTACTCAAAAGTATAAAATGACCCAATCTGAGATGTTCTTGGCCAGGAACAACCCTATGACAGCTATGTTGTTGGAATGAAGTGGGCAAACAGGCTACTCCAGCAAGACCACCACCGCACAGTTCACAGGATCAAAAGGCGGACAGAGGAGGGACCAATCCTGAATGCCTTTCTCACTCTTGCAGTTCAGGCTTTTTTAATTAATTGTTCACTATTCACATGGAAACCTAGTCATAGGGATAAAAATACCGTACCAGCTCTCTCCTCACTACATCTTTATCTTCTGACCATATCATCTACAAGCTCAGCTCTTGCCAAATATTGCGTAACTGAATTATGCTATCTTCTGTGGCTCAATAGGTGATTTAAAACCAAAAGAGTTGTGATTTAGTAAGATCTCGCCTTTGGTTTTTGTGGGAACGTGTCATCTGGAATCATAAATCTCCTTTTGTTGAGGAGAAAAAGTATTTTTTAAACTGTGCACTCCTAAAATCAGACCCAGTGCCATATTAGCTTATGTCATCTAAAAAATCTGGTTTGAGCAGCATGGTTCATATAGTAGTCAGAATACCCTGTTCTGAAACTGTATTTTCTAAGAGTTTGGTTTTCTCTTTTTTTTCTTTTTTTGCTGGCTAAGAAAAGAAACATCCGTAGTGTCCCAGCCTGGTTAATCCTCCAGAATTACAACTGCCACTGCAAAAGATTTTACAGTTGATTGTTTCCTTAATTCCCTTCCAAATTTTGTGGATAAATGCCATAAATGAGTTAAGAAGAAAAAGTAATTCTTTCTTTGAATGCCCTGCTTTGCAAATGAACCAATTAAAACAACACCCAAAGGTTCCTTTCCATTTATCACCATATCAAGGAGAAGTGTAAAATGTTAATTAGGGGGGGAAAACCATTGGAAAGACTTAATTGAGATGAAAAAAGCATCCTTCAGTGACTGCACAGTAGAAAGTCAGAAGTTGTTTGTTGGTGGGGTGGGTTTTTTCAATATTATGCCCTCCAGCACTCACAGGACACCTCAGGGAACTTGCCATTCCTCTAACTACTCCATCTCGTTATTTTCACCGCTGCAGCAGCACCGAACACCTACAGGACATAGACAGCATGGCTGAGAATACGGCAGAGGTGCATGCCAAGTCATTTCGGCACACCTGAACGGCCAGCTGAGCAGCCTTTGTAGTGCACCCCAGCGTGAAATAGCCAATTTGTCCTCCTTGCCTACGTCGCAGCAAGGTGTGAAATCCTGAAGAGGAAAGGCAGCTTTTCTCATTTGCCTTCGGGAGCTGGTGGCAAGCCAGAAGAGAATCAGAGCACTGTAAAATCTTTACTTGGGAAGCCTGAGATGAAGCAAGGTGCAACTCAGGAAAAAAAAATTATGACGGTCAACCATGGAGCTCAGCATGATCCATGCAAGGCACAGAAAACTGACACTGATGGAAGGATTTCTTCCTTCCATCTAAGCTAATTTTCTTAATCTCCTCTGTGGGAAGACATGACAGCCCACAAAGGGAATTTTTGTGGATTTGGGGAAGATAAGGACTTGCAGAGGGTGGCCAGCCACCGCATTGTTGTGGTGGGGAGCCCCAGGGAAGTTGGAAGAGTAGGAGAGCAGCACGGATAAGCTGTTCCTCCTTTCTTCACTCTCATGTTGCTCTCTGGAAGACTTTGCTCCCTTCCCTCATATTAACACAAGGAGAAAATACCGGAAGGTTTTCAGACCAAACATACATATGGGAGATTCATGCTCCAGCCATAAATCAAATTTCAGGCACTAAAGCACATGGAAGGAGCATTTTGTAAGATTTAAGGTTCCCATTCAGAAGTGTGTATGAATCTTATTGTGAGTGTTTCAAGGGATGCCTGCAAAAAATTGTTGTGGGAAAACTTCCATGTGGTTGGAGTTACCCAGGGAATGGATTTGTCCTTAAAAAATAAAATGTGGCAGAAACAAATGCTTTGTTGCAATAATGGTGATCAAGATTCAGAATCCGCATGAAGTTGCAGCAAAAAAAAAAAAAAGGCTTCTCCTTTTGTAGGGAGATGATGAGCAAAGAGAAGACGCAAGCTTCCACAGCAGCTCCCATAGAAGGTGGCTTAGGGGAGGGTTACCGAGAGTTCATTCTTCAATTACATTCTTAAATTTGTGCTGCTGTAGCACATGTTTCAGCAGAGTTATTCAGAGCTGCAGTTGTAACACGATCACACCCATTTTGAGGGGATAAATGCCCACTTTGAAGTTATTTTAGGTAACAAGAAAAGGGCTGGACAGCCATAGATAACTCCTTGCCTGTAATTATAAGCTAAGAGTTTGCTGCACACAATGTAAAGAAAACCTCGTGATGACAGGAAGGGAGAACTGAAGTGGAGATACTCAGACGTTTCCTTGAGCTCACTCCCTCTCAGGCACAACCCTCGTATGCCATGGATGCATTTGCATTGCTGCTTGAGCTGAGAAAAATGTGATTTTTTTTTATCAGATATGAAGACTGAATCCACTGTACATTCCCAGACAGACTGCCAGATTGCAAGGGAAGCCTCATCGCAGTATTTCTTGGCTCATGCTCCACAAAAGCTGAAGTTGAGAGATGATGCTGGCAAATGGAGGATGCCAAGTGAGAGCAGTCCTGGCATTGCCTGACCTCTCCTGCCTGCACAACACCGGCATGGCTCTGAGGGGCATCTCCATCACCCCAGGGAAGGCTCACCCAGGGATCACTGGTCCTTCACCCACCCCAGCTCTGGGATGAGGAAGAAGACACCCAAGAAAACTCAAAAGCAAAAGCAGAAGAGAGTGAGCTAGATTAGATCCAGCAAAACAAAAGGATATTAATGAAAAAGGAATTTCAGACGTTGATTTGTTCACCCACAAGTCTACTTGAAGAACTGGAGAACAGTTGTTATCATAACAATCCACGAAAGTACAAAAATGCGCTGATTTGGGAGCAAAACTGTTTGGGGACTAATTGCAAATGGTATTTGATGGCTTCTGTTACATATATTGTGTTTCAGTAATAAGGACAGGGCATCAAACATCAGGCAGATATTCAATGACACCAAAATTTGTAGATAAGCTTAGATAAGCATGATAACTACAGCCCAGATAAAAGACCCAGGTCCTTGGCTGCATCACCTGGCATCCTTCCACTGAAGTAAATGGAGTTCTGCTGACCTGGC
This sequence comes from Pterocles orientalis, assembly GCA_011057875.1. Classification (NCBI taxonomy): domain Eukaryota; kingdom Metazoa; phylum Chordata; class Aves; order Pterocliformes; family Pteroclidae; genus Pterocles; species Pterocles orientalis. The sequence continues at coordinate 661,765 of WKFP01014989.1, read as the reverse complement.
TCTGTACATGGGGAGGGGTGTCAACAGCCAAGGTGATGTGAAATATCGTTGTTAAAAGCGATGGGGGAAAAAAATCTGTTAGATTTGGAGTTTCTCAACCTTGTACAATTCATGGTATAATTCAGAAGGAATCACTGCCCGTGTTCATGTGACACAGGAAAGGTAAGCATCTTTGCTTATTTCTGGACCTTCTTTAGCAGAGTGAAATAAACGACACGAGCAAGCCAATTCTCACACCAAAAATTCCCACTCAGACACCAAGGTAGAGTCCAGAGCAGCACAGACTGCTGGATTTTACCCCCTTCTTAGACTTTCCTGAAAATCTCTCACTACAGACACTGGGAGATGACATGCCACAAAAAAAAGGGACTAGAGGACATCTGCACTTGGACATCCGGATCCACTCTTGGCAGCTGTAGTTGGTTCATTTTAATTCTCTACAGATCACGAGTCGAAGCAGCACTGGGAAAATACACAGTAAATACATTTTGGCAGAACAACGTTATCAAAACTTTCAGAAAATGCAGCAGAGACTAAGCATTAGAGACTGAGGAGTTTGATACTGTCCTTGCAAATGAGTTCAAAAATTATCCCACAGGCAATTATTAGATCTGGGCTGCAGCATGGGCACTGATAGGGAAAAGGCAAATTTCTTAAGCAAGATAGATGCTTACCCGCTTTTGGGTTAAATGCTGACTGTTATGAAGCCAGAGGGAGACATTCCAATGGCTTTCACGCTTGCCATGCTTCTGAGCCTGAAGTACATCGCTGTCTGAGGGTCAGGGTTGGATTCAGGGAGGAGGAATAAAAAACTGCCCGCATTTGTCAAAAACCCTGTGTCATTTCTTTTTAATCCCAGATAATTTATCATATTTCAAAAATTATTTGTATTTTCTAGCAACTCCCTTCACAGGTGCCCGTGCCCACATTACCATTACATCTACACTTCATCCCTTCAACACGATTCCTGTTTCTGGTAGAGTCTGCAGCAAATCACACCTGGTCCCGAACAGCTCCTGCTGTTAGCCTGATGAAATCAAGAAAAAATGTAGCCCTTGTTTATTGAGGAAACAAAGCTGCTTCCATAAATAAGCAGGAGGCACAAAAGAGAAGCAAAGATGAAATAGCACTCTGAGGGAGGCATTTCAATCATTTTAGAAGGATTTCAGTGCAAAGGAAAAAAAACAACAGGAAAAGATCTTCCTTCTCAAAAAAGAAAAATCTTATTTTTTAGGATATTCAGAAAACTTCAGATCCCACTGGAGGAAGAAATATTAGAGGCAATCTAAGCTTTAAACCATAGTAAGGAACCAGCCTCCTTTCCATGGGTGTGGATTTGTTCCCAAGGGAGTTATATTTCAAAATAGGGAAAAAAAAAAAAAGCAAAATTTTCTGGGGCAAAAACTCGTTTCTGCAACTGCTCACAGCTCTCTGCTGCTGTACGTCTCTAATGCTCAGCCAGCCCTGAGCAACACCGGCACATGGGACCATGTTCACCATCATTGTTGGGTGACACCAGATTCTCCAGCTGGATAAGGCTGGATCAGGAATAGAGATGGGACAACCTGGGGTGGAAGGTTCCCCTGCACCAGCACGTGCTGTAGCTGCTCTCACAGCTCTGGACCTGGCTGCTGTCTCCGACACAATTTTGGGAAATTGCCCAGCCTACGTGTCCCTCTTTCCTTTTCTTTGATTAGCCAAGATACAATTTCCCTAATTCTAGGATGAGCACTTAGCAGGACTGATGGAAAGTAAAGCTGGCATGAGATGATGGAGATGCAAGTAACCTTCCCCTGCTTATCTACAGCTCCCTTTTCCTTTTTCCCCCCCTCCCTCATTAGCATCTCACACACCTTACCATCAGAGGCAACATCCTGACAATAAACAGGGAGACCACAGTCACCCCTTCTAGTCGCATCCTTGCTGCATTTTGATCAATGAGACACAGGAATGCTTTCATGCTTGTCCAAGCTGACTGGTGAAAAAAAAAATAAAAAAAATTGAAGGGCTGGATTTTCAGTACCCAGAGCAATGTCTCCAGAGACATTTACAAGCAAAACCACATGCACAGAGCAGTGCAGAAGAAAATTCTCAGTTTGGATGACTAGAGCCCTGAGGCACAGCCACGTCGGTGTGCGTCAGGGACTTGAGCACCTATCCAGGTTATAGCAATTAGCTTCAAGGCATCCGGTGGTTTTTTGTGATGAACTGCATCACAGCTCTGTAGTTAAGAAAGATTCCATTTCATCCAAAGTATTGCTATTGGTCTCGCTTTAATATCATTTGCAAATGTTCCAATAAAATCCTCAGCCCTTCGGCAAGCCTTGCTCATAATCCCATATCATTGATTAGTTTAAGCAAGCTGCAAATGGCAAGCTGTCCGACTCTGCTTGTTAATGCAGGCATCTTCCCTCATCTGCTGTCTCTTCAGAATAACAATGAATGCAGCATCCTTATGCTTGCCAAATGCACTTTAAGCTTATGAAATACCAGCTTTATGTCAAAAAATGGGCTTTTTTGCAGGAGCAGAACTGAGTAGTCTAACAAAAACAGAAGACAGTTGCAGCATCTCTGGAAAAGATGCAGCTTAGCCCCAAAATTCAGAGCTAACTTCTCTTTGCAGAGGTTTTGGAAGGATAATTTTGGCCAAGCCACAGCACAGCGAGAGAATGGATCACAATCTGGCTCCCATTTCCCAGCCTTCAAGAAGAAAGGCTCCTAATGACTGCCCAAGGTCTAGGCAAGTAGCCTGGGATGTGTACGCAGTCAGTCTCCATTTCCTTTGGAGGGTCCATCATCCCTAAAAACATCCAAATCAGGCCCAAAGGCAAAGGGAACACCAAGTCCCAGGTTAGCTGCCAGGGACGACCGTCGCCTGCATTTACTGCCGTTAGCCAGATGCTGGCCCCATCTCTGCCTGGCTCCCAAATGGCTGGGGCTTTATTACTCTTCCAGGCTCCATCCACTACCATTACTGCAACAAAATCAAATGTAATTACATTTACATAGTATTTTCAACCATTAGTAAGAAATGTTCAGTCTTTAATTGCAGACGTCAGCTCCCTCCCAGTCTCCATCCCACTCTCCAGCCCACAGCTGACTGGCATATCCTGCCCTTTGTCTACAGCCATTCACAAAAAAAAAAAAACTTCAAAGAAATCCTTTTTGAAAGCTCCTTCTGCCCTGCTGCTCTCCCAGGGGGGTGAAGGATAACAGCAATTGAAGGTTCACTTCCTTTGTATTGCCCATCACCACGACACCATTCATCACCAGTTTAGGTACCGTGAGGCGCTGGACTAGCACAACAGTACGGATGGAGGATTTGTGGCTTCAGTCAGCGGTGCAAATATCACCCTTCATTTTACCTGTCCCCCCATCCCTAGGATCTCTGCAAGGTGCTGCTGTGGGTGGTCACGTTCATCCCCATTAGAGATGCTGAGGCTGGGGTTGCACGCAGAGGTAGCTTTGCTTCGCGGTTTGTTTTCTCAAGTGGTGAATGTTCTCTTTCATAAACAGCCTTGTAGGTGTGCTGACCTTTTTATGTACCACACTAATAGATCTCACACTCGCTAACCCCCTCAGAAGATCAAGCAATAAAATCTTATTTTCTCAGGAAATGATATCGCTCGCGTATCTTAATGAAAACTCTGTGGTTTGTTGTTTTACACCGCGCTGGAAGGACCAAGATCAAAGAATTAACACAAGATTCAAGATTAGATCTAGCTTTGTAAGCAAGCGATGTAGTCCTGGCCTTTGATATGCAAACAAAGAGTCATTAAATAAATTTTATGATATCAAGCTAGTAAGAGGCTTCAAATACAAGCTGAGCAACCACTAGATAGCTGGAGACAAGTATTTTGATAAAGCAGCATTAAAAAGATAAATAAATCCAACTTAAAACTTTGGAATTAATTCAAACACAGGTCAGAAAGTCTCAGAAATTGTCTGTGTCAGAGGTTTGTCTCCAGAAACTTTGCTTTAGCAAAATGTGGAAGTAAAAGTGAACCTGATGAGATTATTTTTCGTAGCAGCAACAAGATCTATAGTTGGGGAACCATTAATATTTGTGGATGGACAGCACTCAGCTCCATTGGATTCATCTTAAACAGAGAATAAGTTTGAGACAAGCTTTTGAGGTGGTCTAGACAGCACGTGCCAGCTTTCCTGTTTTTATATTTTGGAGGATAACTATAGAAAACCAGGAGCTCAGATGGTCTAGATACTTAGAAAATGAGATTAATGTACAAAAATAAGAATGTAAATATAGATCAGTGGCTGCAGCATGTAAGGAGAAAAAGGGAATTCTGCCTCAGTTTCTCTATTAGTGAATAAAATGTGCTTTTTCATTTTTTGAATATTAGCCCTGGCCATGGACAAAAGCAAGATTGTCTGAACCCCCAAACAACACCACATTGCACAGTGTCCAGACAGCAAAATTAGCTTCTGGAAGAGCTCCAGAAGGGACATGTGCCTGGGAATTCATCATGTTAAAACCCTCTCCTGCTCTTGATGTTGCTAATGACTTTGCAATCCCTTCAGGCAGAGCAGCTTCCAGAGCATCTGCAGCTCTCCAGGCTCAGGACCTTCTCTGTGCAACCAACCTGGAGGCAGGAGTAAGCTTCCCACCCCGGCTGGTCCTCAGTCTCAGGAAGCATAGTGATAGGACGAGGGGTGACAGTTTTAAGCTGAAAGAGGGGAGGTTTAGATTAGATATCAGGAAGAAATATTTTCCCATGAGGGTGGTGAGGCAGTGGCCCAGGTTGCCCAGAGAAGCTGTGGATGCCCCATCCCTGGAGGGGTTCAAGGCCAGGCTGGATGAGGCTTTGGGCAACCTGGGCTAGTGGGAGGTGTCCCTGCCCAGGGCAGGGGGTGGCACTGGATGGGCTTTAAGGTCCCTTCTAACCCAAACCGTTCTGTGATTTTATGATTCTCTGTGCCAGGCTTTTGTTGCGTTTATTTAGCATCCCAGGGACATTGTCTGGGCAGCTGCAGGTACAAGGTTTAGTGGTTTAAAGAAGCAATAGAGGCACTTTGTACCCCTTCAAAGGGGGCTTTTTTCAGGGTAGTCACAACATATCAGAAGAGTTTTAGATTAAGTCTCTGGAATAAAAGAAGTGTTCAGACCATTGCAGTCTCACAAGCTGGCATGCAGACCAGGCTGTATTCTATGGAGGTTTTTTATTTTTAAAGACACAAATGAGCTTTTATTGTTTCAAAAGAGAGACATGGAGAAGAGGGAGACTGTCACCATGATATGGTAATTCATTCTGCTCTTAACCTTTTTTTTTTTATGCAAAAACCACCAGAGCTCAGCTGATAATTTGCATTAAATCTGTACCTGCCTCTGCAGCCAGACCCTGCACAAAGCAGACCAGAAAAGCCCAGTTCATCCCAGGCCAGCGGCAACAGAACACACAACTGTCGTCCCAGTTCAATGCAGTGAGAGGCTGGGATGTTACAGACTTCAAGGACAAACAGAAGCAAAGTGTAAATACAGAAAAAAAGCATCCCCCCTCCAATACCAAGCACTGCAGGACCCGTTGAGCGCTGTTTTCCCTGGGAGGACTGAGGCAGCAGTATTTCTCTCCTGTTTAATACAGTTCTTTATTGCACGCAGTACTTAGGAGCCTCAATTGCTCCTGCTGCACAGCTGGAGAAAAAAAACAAATATTGGCACACAAATACGTGTTGTGAGTGGCCCATGAGCAGCGGTCACCGCATCAGAGTCTTTGCCACCACTTCGCGTTTAATGAGCTTTAGAAAAATATCGGTGGCAGAACTAAGGCAGATAATTCATCAAGCTCAGCTACAGGCAAACGTACATATACACAGAGTGCAATTCGTTATGGGAAAGGCTACATCCTCCTTTTCATGTCCATCAGTGGTCCAGAATTAATGTTCATGCCAACAGCATTAATTACCCTGGCTTTGATTTCTCCCAGGGAAAAGGCAGGAGTGTTTCAGAACCACCGAAACCCTGCAGTCCCTTATTACAGCACACTTCTCAAGCCCAGGAAAAACTGTGATAATCAATACTGATTGATCTCCGTGCTTGGTCCCACTGCTGCTTCTAAATCACAAAAAGCACTTCGTCAGATAATGCATCTATTTAAATTTACCGAGGAAGAGGTAGTTACGCACAGGCTTCAGGGGTGAGACACACAAGAGTACGCTGACGACTCCTAAAATAGATGTGAACAATTAAATGCCTAAAAACACATTGCAAACAGGACTGCTGACACAGATTCGATCCTGCTGGCTAAACACCAGGCTGAGGAGCATGGATTAAACACCCTGCACACAGCTGGACTCCTGCCCACCATCCATGGCTGTGGACCAGCTCCCAGGTTTGGGTGCAGAAGCACGGTTGGGTTTCTGGAAGAAGAGGCAGCAGCACATTTGCCTTCTGGACCTGTTAATTAGCACATGGGTGATGCAAGTTTAAAAGCCCTTCCTGCTTGAGACATGGCATAAAGCCCTCATTTCCCACCTCCCGGGAAAGGTCCCTAAACAAATAAGCTGTGGGGATGCTCTGAGCCCATCTTTCTGGCTGAACTCTTCAGGTAAAACAAGTGGGAGCACAGCAGCTCCCTGGATCCCACCAGCATTTCAGCCACTCACATATTTGTTCAGCAATGCTGCAGCAATAGAAACTTAGGTACAAAGAAAAAAAAAAAAAAAAAAAAAAAAAAAA